>RJWH01004373.1:0-43090 GCA_004363575.1 Solenodon paradoxus
CCTCAGCTCCTGCTCGCGCCTCAGCTGCTGCTCCAAGCGCGGCTCCTCCGCGCGCCTCGGCCGCTGCTCGCGCCTCAGCTGCTGCTCACGGCTCTCCTGCTCCAAGAGCGGCTCTTCAAGTGCGCGCCTCTGCAGCTGCTGTTCCTCCTCCCGGCGCGCTCCCTTGCGTAGCAGCTCGGCTTCCTGGTGCTTTCTTTGCCTCTGTGACTCCTCCGCCCTGCGCTCCGCCTGCTCCTGCCGCTCTAGTTGTCGCAGCCGTTCCTCTTCCTCCCGGAGCACGCTGTCCTGCAGCTTCTCTGGCTTTTGCAGTTTTTCCTCGCGACGTTCCCTTCTCAGGTCCTGCTCTTCCTCCCGACGTTCGCGCTGCACCTGCCTCTCTCGCCTTTGCTCTGGGTTGGTTAACTCAGGCTCCAAACTCTTCTGCCCCTGCAGCTGCTCTCCTTCTTCAAGGCGTTCTTCCAGTTCGCGCCTTTGCCACTGCTGCTTCTCTTCGCGGTGCTGCCTGCTGAGCTGCTCACGTCTCTCTCGCTGCTCCCTCAGCTCCTCTTCCTCAGCGAACTCTTCCAGTTCCTGCCTCTTCTGCCGACGACGTTCTTCTTCCAGTCGTCTGCCGCGGGGCTCGAATCTCCTCTGGTCCTCTTGTCTTTGGTTTTGTAGCGGCTTCCCTTTTTCCTCATACTTGGCTCCCTTGTCTTCGAGCCCAGAGGCCTGGCTGAGAGCATAATAACAAGCTTGAGCTGCCTTGAAAATGAACAGGAGAAATTCATTGAAGTCGACAGACCCGTTACTGTCGCGATCTAGAAGTTCCAGGATCTGATCTACTGTCGCAGGGTCATGTGGTCTCTGAAAAAGATGAAAACAAAACGTTTACAATGTACCATATATAGGTAGTACACATTCACTCTCCACATGATGTATATATTTTTTGAAATGCTGACACTCCAAAGACATTTAGAACAACTGGAAGAATCTCCAGCGTGTATAGAGTCTTGTTCCCATGTAAAAGGTGAACACCTTATTTAAACCATACACTCATTGGAAGTGTTTACATATAGTAAATTAAGACTAATCAAAAGAACACCCGTTCTCTTTAGCTAGGTGAGTTAGAATGCGCTGTTCTCAAGAGAGAAGTACAAATGAAATTTAGGAAGACTTGTGGGAATCATTTATGTCTGAAATAGCCATTAGTACCCCTGATTAGCCATTAGTATCCCATGTTTGAAAACAGAACAAAACATTTATGGAAACACCATTTTATTAGAGACCAGGCTGATTTTAATTACTGAAATTTGAAAGTAAGTTTAAGTTCCTTCCATGTCTGGTTTGATCTTACATCTATATTAACTTCCCGTGAATAGATCATTCATACTGATATTGTCAGCAAGTAAGTACACAAAATACTTGCCAGAAATTTCTTTAGTACTCAGACAATGCCAATTAACTACACTCAGACTCAGAAAGGAATAGGGGCTGTAGTGCATAGCTGTCATGTGTAAAATGAATATGAAGTCACCATTCCTTCCTCTAGTCTCTTGTGAGAAGAAATTTCATAACCCTAAGTCATAGAGAGTTCCTTGATTTATTATTTCTTACCCGAAGGACATCTCCAAATTCCCTTTCAAGGAGGTTCTTCAGGTCTTTCTTGCTTAGTGCTGCCCCATCACAATCATGTGAGGCATATTGATTGAAAGTTTCAGTGATATCAAAGATGCTTCTTAGAAGTGGATACATTTTTTCCTTCCTTCAAGTAAACCTAGAGCAATAAAATAAGACTCAAAATCAAAACTCTATTTTTGACTTTCTGTTTCAGGCAGATCCCTAACTAATTGGACTTTACATTAGTTATTATTAGTTCGATCTGGACTTCACAACATTTTGCCTTTGAATAATGGACTCAGGAAGGGGATGAGAAATTTCAATCATCTTCAGACTATCCAGTAGTCAGTTTTTGATTGCCCCTCCCCATCCAACCTAGATTATCCATTACCTTTCCTTCTCTCTTTGTTGGGTCTTAGGCATGTTTTAGATCAGTGAACCGATGAATGCAAAAAAAAAAAAAAAAATGCATAAGCATCTTCCTCTAAAGATGAACAAAAAGAGGTAAAAGCCAAAAGGTGGAGGATGATTTGAGAGTATCTTAAAGTGGACAGAAGTCATATATTCCTGATAGCAGCAGCAACAGAGTGCTAATAACTAGAGCAATGAAAAGGGAATGTGGATTTTTGCCCAGTATTGTAGTTCATAATGGATCATGAATTCATAAATCACTAATTCTAAGATCAAATGCTATTTCTTCCTAATCAAAGATGGTATTGCATATTCAGATATACCAATGCAGGAAACAGAGTAAATGTTACTGTCTCAACTGAAATGTTCAATAATGGACAGCAGTGAGAGGCACTTCCTGACTGGCTGCTAGAATCAGTAAGTCAAAGTGAACCTGGAAAAATGAAAAATATTGGCCTTATGGTTAGCTTTTGTTAAACCCAATTAAGTCATTTGAATCTTGGATTACAAAAAGGAGGACTGAGTCAGCAGCAGAAAAATGTTAAAATAATACATGGGGCACTGCACTGACTAGGTGAATATAGTGGTTTATTTGTCAAGCTTCTTTAATTGCTCCTCTGCTTCATCACCGCAGATGCTAAACTACATGAAGATAACCCATAATGAGTAGAGCAAATATACAAAAAAGAACTGAGGGCAAACTTTTGAGACAGCAATTTTTAGTAATATGAACCACATCAGCGTCACATATGATCATCTCCTACCCGTCATGCAAAAAAATGTATAGCATTGAGTCTTCGGAGAAGAGCCATGTTTTGATTTGTATGAAGTCTACAACCATAAGAAGATGACACAACATTGGACATCCCCTAGGATGCTGATGCCTTCTAGAACAGGGACTCTCCTCACTGCCCTCAACAAGTACAGCAGCTGGACAGTGAAAAACTGTACAGAAGCACATGATCCCACTGAATGAGACTTACCTACTTCACCAGAGGAAGAAGTCAAGTGCTCGCTGACACCGCTGGTAAGTGTGCTGGACAACTGGGAACTGGACCTTTTATAGGGGTTTTAATTGTGCCCTGGAAAGCAACTTGGGTAGGAGACACCCACTCTGAGGGATGGCCTGATTCATTTCTAACCAAGCCCAGCTCCACCTCTGTCTCCATGAATAGCTTGTTTATCTCACTATTTGCTCACGTAGCTATTTGGCACGAGGTTCACAGAACTTACCTCCTGACAGTGAGGGTATTGGCCCCACCTAAGATGAAAGGGTAGAATATTTGGTAGAATCTCTGATTTTCTTGAATCATTAAAATGAAACCAACCAATAAAACAAAGAAATAATGTTCAGAATCCTAGTTAAAATTGACTTCATTACAAAGTAGTAACCTTTCAGCCCTTTACTTTATAAAAGATACATGTTTAAGCTGGGGTTAAACAGAAACTTTGAAATAAACTGATAAGATTTGATTCATTTCTCCCACGTATGAGATAGTCCATAGGGAGATGCTTATACCCTTGAGTGAAGCAATTTGAGGACCATGAGAGGGTCTAAGGGATTGGTTTAAATTTCTTCTCTAAAAATGTAGATGGGAAAACTTTTTATTTGTGTTTTGGGGACTTATGATGATTTTCCTAAGGATTAAAGAGTCACTTCCTTAGTAAACAATTAAAGTGTACTTAAAATGTTTTCATTCAATTGCACAAAAGAAAACTTGAAATCTGTGAGATTTAAATCATAGGGACATTAGCATTAAATGAAATTTGCTCATTTCTTTTCTCATTAACATATTGATGTCCCTGAAGAAAAAGAGCTGGTGTGATGCATTATTATAGATAGAATCATCCCGCTCAGCTTAAGTTACTAATGATTATGACACCCAAACACTTGACTCTGCTTCTGCTGGAAGCGCATTAAGTTAATCGTCGTTGTAACCCATTATACCAGTCAGGACTTTCTCAACCCTGTTGATCGTTCATAAATGTCAGAACTTTTATTTTAAGGAGCTAAGTTTTATTCCCAGTTGTGAGTGACTCCCACCCTTACCTTTCAGACTACATGAAACTTTGGTTCGCAATCAGTTTCTGGAGATAATTAAATGATTCAGTGACTTTCGACACTTCTGTCTTCTTTTATCTGATAGAGGCAAGTATTGGTTTTCTGAATTTTGAGGATATTCTGTAGTGTCTTTCAATAGAAACTGAAGGTTTGGAACCCAAATCTTGATGGCTATTCATGTGTGGATTGGTTCAAATGTGAGTGCAGAAGAAAGCAGAAGGGAGAGGTAATAGGGAGACAATTGTATGCTTCTTTAGGGACTTCAGGCGTTTCCTACTGCTGTCTCTACTTCTTAGGATCAGTTAGCAAATTTACGTAGCAGCTCTTTAGAAAAGGTGAATAGATCTCTTCATTTCTTTCTTTTTGGGGTCTTCTACAGTTCTTTTAATCTTTGAATTCTAGGATTGGAATGTCATTAGCTCTGTACGCACAACCACCACAAAATGATCATAGAACATCTATTTCTCACTAGTCTTTTTTTATGGATGTCCTTGAAATTTCCTGGGAAAGTTCTGCCTTGTATCTAGTTAGGCTTTTTATCCACCTGTGTATTTTACATTGGGAAACCTCAGTCCAAGTGTTGGATGCATTTATATCATTCTAGTACCTTTCTATAGTCAATATACTAAAAAAAAGGACTGGACATTTATTAGTTTCTATGAAACAAAAGGAAAAATGATAATCATTATGAAATCATGGTTGAACACACAAAATAAATATAGAGGCAAACCCAAAAGGAAGACAGTTTGAAATAGCCTTGAAAAAAATGCCTGAAATTGCATGTATAGCAAGAGAAAACTTCCTCTAATCTGAATGAAACTAGATCTTAAATTCACTGATGGTTCTCTCACCCACTCTTGTTTAAGGCCAGTACAACATATGGGAAAATACTTACACATCAGAACAAACTGAAAAGAATTAGCCTGTGTTTCTTGCTGACCTTGGGCCATCATAAGAAAGATTCTAAATAGATTCAAATGTGCTAACTTCTAAAATCAGGTTTGATATTCTCCTAATATAGCAGACCTCATTACTATATAATGTCCTTTTATTTAAGACTGTCATTATTTAAAGATATCATTTTAAAAGGAGTTCCTGACATAAGATTTGAACAGGGAAGTAATTTTCATGCTTTATCATTTTTTAAAAGGTTGGTAAATGCCAGATAATGTAGAAAAATTTCAAGTCCTAAGACATTGGTTTAGTCGATTTTTTTTTTTTTTTAAGACTAACTGGGAATCCTTGAAATTTGGCAGCTTACTCACTGTGGTTCATCCCAAAAGAATGGTGTTTTTATAATCTGAGGATCTCCATATTAAACTTTTATAGACAAAAATGCCTCTTTATCTTTCTTTTTTAAGACTAGAGACTGAGATACTGAGAGGTCAGACAATATTATTGAATGGCCCAGGAATGACCCAAGTGCCCTTGTTCCAACCTGCAAGGATGTTCTTCTTTATCAAGGGTAAATGTCAGGGGTCCAGGACACAGCTACAGTATTGTACTGTTACTTGACTTTGAGACTGGGTCTCTTTTTACAGAATAGTTGAAAAGAATAAAAAATAAAATAAAATGAAAAAATAAAATCTATATCATGCGCATGCTTTAATATTGTGTCAGTTATGAAGCCTCATCCATCTTGGACTCTGTGGGGAGTGGACCTCTGATGAATTAACTGAGAACTTGGGAAGTAATGGGTTTGCTGGTCTTTATCTCCTTCAAAGGCTCATTTCCCATTTTCTCCTGACAGAACCCAGAACAAGAAGATAATAGATTTGACATTCTGTGGCATTCTTACTAGGCTCAGACCTTGTCTTGCCCTCTTTGGCACACTGCCAAAGCGAACATTTCGCTAAAGCAGAAAAGGGATCAATGTCACCTTCAGTCAAATAAGCTTCTCTGAACTCAATATGAGCCTTGATAATCATGATAGGGAACTCCTAGAAATGTACAAATAAAATGATCTTAGATAACTTAAAAAAGAAAGAAAAAAAAGCCAAGATTCTTTGGTAAGCTCTTCACTGAAGACCCTTTCTTTTAAGTTATGTGTTAAAGTTCTCAAGTTTTCCTATTGTTCCCTGTTGATCCATCCTGTGAGACCCTTCATCTGAAACCTAATATATTTTCTTTGAGGCCTCACACAAGTTTCACCTCTCAAACCATCCTTGACCTTTACATATCATGATCTTCCCATTAAAAAAAATCGTATTTTTATAGTGCAGTGTCATTACCATAAAACACAGCACTAGTTAATATGCAATCCATATTGCTCTCTAATTTTAATTACTGCTCAAATAGGTTTTAAATTCCTTGAAGGCAATGCTGTCTCTTTTATTTCTAGTAGGTGTTTAGTAAAATCCTGGCTGATATGATATAATTTTATTGCATTGTGAAGTTTAAATGACCAGCAGGTCAGAATGAGATGAGTCTGTTGATCCAAGATGGAGTTCTGTGGGTTTGGATGATGACGAGGGGATGAGTGCACACACCTTAATGGGAGTCAGCCTGCCTCTTCCTAGTTTCGCCACTTACAGGGCAGATGACGAGAAGCCATTACTCTGCCTTCCCCCATCACTTCATCCCTCTGTTAATCAAGGAGCTCTAAGATATGAATCCCTTCCTCAGAGGGGAGCTGTGATAATTATAGCTTGTAAAGCACTTTGTGATTCTTAGATATAAAAGGGCTAGTTATTATGATCATTAATAATTCTTAATTTTTATCTTCTTTAAGGTAAATTATCCTTATTTTAATTATACCCCCACCCCGGTGGTAATTATACCTCCAAGAGTCAGCAGATGCTTTCATCTTACATCATACCATGCAGGGTGACTGGGCACAGGTGCCCAGGGAGAAGGCCTTCACCTCTGTGCACTCCTCCTGTCACCCAGAGTAGCAGAGGGCCTGGGCTTTCTTTATCACTAAACTGGTCACAGATTTCAAATGACTTGTTTGATCAGTTTTGTAACTGTGACTTTATTCTGATCTGCAGTTTCTCAATTTCACAGAGTTTTGGAATTTGTCAGAAGGTACACTGAATTGGAAAAATGAATACCATGAATGAAAGAAGCAGGCATCTCTAAATGGACTGTGGAGACTTGATGGTCCTGTCAGAGGAAGGTTTTCAGTTGCCTTATGAAAGAAAGTCTACAGCTCTGCAAGGCTAGAGGTGCTGTGGAACATTCTCTGTTCACTTGAGACTTAGCTCTGTTTGGGTAGTGGTAAGTCACTCTTTGGGACAAGATAGGAGATTTTCTATCTAAAGAGCTAAAAACATTTTTTTGAGAGGTTTTGCTTCTGACAGTAAAGGAGGTTGGAAGCTGAGGCTTCACAATAGATGCTTTGGATTGTGGGGCTAAACTTTATGGTCTCCCAAATGAGGAAAAGAGCACTGACAATTTGTGTCATGAGAGTAATTGAGTCCTAATCTTGGGTGTTTCTGCACTCTGAATCCCACCCTGAAGTAAGATGGAGCAGGGAGTCTAGCGTTCATAATTGTTGGTTTTCTCTTGCATTCTTCTCGGGGCACCGCTTCTCAGGAGACTGCCCTCCCCAGGCCCCTAGCATCCTTCTTTCGTTTCTTTCCTTATTTTCAATTATCTTCTTCATTTAAAAAATTTTCCTTTCTCCATCCTATTCTCAAAGCCACTCAACACTTAGATAGGAGGGACTTCAGGGGAAACAGTCAAGGTTTTTGTCTAAGTTTGTAGCATGAGTGGAAAAGTAGGTGACAGGCTGGGTTCTTCTTCATCTCCAATAGTGTCTCTTGGTCTATCAACATTTACTGAGTCCCTTATTCTACACCAGGTATGGTGCAAGGCACCAGCCTCTTCTCAGAAGGCACTCCATCCCTATTCCCTGATGATTTGGAGTATGAAATGGTATGATGAAAAAATTCAATTCACTCAATAATGCTATTGTATTATATATTATATATTATGTATTAGGTCATATATATTCTATTTCTTCTTAAGAACAAACAAAAAAGGCTAACAGCAGTGGCTTATTAGTGGTTATTATATAGGGAGGGAGATGGGGGAGTACTTTTTTGCTGTATTTCTTATATTTTTTGATATTTGAACCACATGAATGTATTGCCCATATAAAAATTAAATATATTACACATAAAAATAAATTCCAAGAGATGAGAGAGGAAACAAAATAAATCTATCAGAATGTTATTAGGAATTAAAATGTTCATTCTAAGATAAAAAAAAATCAGAAAGAGGAGCATTTCTAGAAGTCGACGTTTCTAGAATACTAGAATCTATTATTTTTACTCACTTTATATTGTACCTAATCAGATTTTTGAGGATTATACATTTTTTATGTGGTTAAATAGTACTTAAAACTCACTAAACTCACTAAAACTCACTGTCGGGTGTGTAATTAGAATTTTCAGACATTTCTCTTGAAGGCTTTTCTTATCTGCAGATGAAGGGTGCTGTGGATGCTGCTTCTCCGGGTGTCAGACCAACCCCACCTTGCTCTGGGCTCTCAGTTGGCTTGTTGTCAGGTCCCGGCAGAGACTGTACCATTACCAACTCATCTACAACCACATCATCTGAAAGCATTTCCCAAATTACAAGAAATAAATGCGTTGGCAGCACATTGGGTCTTTGAAGTGAACCACATCCTCTATAGGTGTTACAAATGGGGAATGACTACAACTTCTCCTAGGGCAAAAGTCCAGTTTTCTGACGTTAATATAATCCCTTCTTTCACTACCAAAATCAGATTTTAGGGTCCCTTTTGTTATGTTTTCTGCCACCCTCCCCCACTGCCCCAAGGAAAGGTACAGGCTGGAATGAAGGTGAGTAGGCAGGTAGGCAGGAAGAGAGAGGAGAAAGAAGCGTTTATTTTATTTTATTTAGTAGTTCATCCTGGTTGTTCCCCACTGCCCTCCCTCGAACTTGGGTTCTTGTGATGTATGTGGATTATGTCTGGTGGCCTCATCTGCTAAATCACTAAGGCACGCCTGTTATGCTTTGTAGGGTGCAAAAGAACCAACCAAACAAACAAAAACAACCCAATAAAATTCTTTGAATGCAAATCCTAGAATATGATTTATATACCTTCACCTGTCCTGCAATGTTCATAGTGACTAGCTCTTCAGCTAATCAAAAACTTTCCTTTAGAACCTATAAAATGGAAAGTACTAGAACATTGGAAAAGGAACCTTTCCAGACATTCAGGGAGTATGATCTAGTTATCAGATCTGGTTACAATCCACAGCCATCCTACAGGTTAAAGAAGGAAGGGACCACTCCTGGTTAAAGTGGTTTGGGAGAGCTGCAGGAAGGAGAGGTTAATCTGGTTAGGATGAGTGAATTTCAGGCAGGTCAAGTGGAGCAGGGAAGCATTGTAGGCAGTGTGAGGGGAAGCTGGGGCGTAGGAATGAGCAGAGTATTTTGAGAAAAAGATAGCTGATCAGTTAGGTGAGAGTTTATTATTCTTTCATAAAAGACTCCTATCTCATTTGTTCTTTCAAGTGTTGACCTTACAGGGGATATGTTGGTTCCTACCATCCAATCATTTATTTAGAAAGGAATCTAGTACAATGAGATGTAGTTTCCATGAAAGCAGGTTCTGTATCTGTTTTGTTTGCTGCTGTATGCCCAGTGCCTGGCATAGAACAAGCACATATGAAATATTTACTGATTGAAAAAATGAATGAATTGCATTTATGTGTCATATGTAAGACCATATTTAAGTGCCGTGATAAGAAAATAGCCCTGTAATTGTTCAGAAATCTTTGTTTTTGGACAGGGATTTTAGGAGGAGTTGAAAAGGAACCCATGAGAGAAGTCACAATACTCCATAAGGTAGGAGGGAGGGCACGGTTTTTTTTTTTCTAAACCTTGCTGGGCATGTGGAATGGATGGTTGGCTTGTCAGGGCACAAGGGGTGAATGTGAGAATAGGGAAGACAAGGGTGGTGACATTAAAATTAATGTTCTGGTTTTTCCTATACTGGCCTGGTCAGTGCTTTCTTTGGAAGATTAAAGACAAAGTTTGGGGAAAAGAAATGATTTCACTTGGGCTGGTTTATCTATCTTTTAAAAGCAATTCTAAGAGGATCACCTGAGCTGCTATTATTATTCAAATGAGGGCTTGAATAAGCATAATTTGCCTCAGTGAGGAAAACTACCTGGGGCGACAACCTAGGCTAAGAGGACTGATTTTGTTCATATTTAGACAATGGCTCATGGAGGAGGTCTGAGCTCTCTAATCCACTCAGCATCATATAATCAATTCAGTCTATAATCATATTTAGAGAGCACTGGCTCAAGTACTGAGAATCCAAAACTAGACCATAGATACCTCTGTCCTATTCTTTAGTGTAGTGTTTGGTGGATAGAGTTTTAGTCCAATGAAATAATGGGTCATCTATTTGTGCTGTAGTTCAGCCTCAGTATCTTCATGGCTGTAAGTCAGATACAGAAATACCTGTTGTATCATATTTAATTTTGAACCACTCCTGTGCAGTAAGCAGTTATTCTTATTTTGTAGACAGAAAAGCTGAGACTATGAGATGTTAAATGACATATCTAAGGTCAAAATTTGATAAGTAACAGAACTGGAATTTGAATCCAGATCTAACTCTAAAACTCATACACTCTATCATCGTCCAATATACTTCTTTAATCTTTTGCTGCCTGTGTGGAGAGAACAATATTTCGATACAGAAGTACCTGTAAAAAAATTTTCCCTTTACTACCCCATAAGAGTTCAGCTAAGACTTTGTCCTTTCTGATGTCAGAAGGAACACAGGCTGTGTGGGTGTGGGGTGGTGGGGTGGAAGTCCCTGGGTCACAGATCCGGAGAGGCTCATGAGATTTGTTAGGAGACTCAGAGGATCGTGTCTCCAATGAGACATGGGAATGATTAGACCAAAACTTCTTGACTTCAGCAATGTTTTCCCATGGCAACTTTGTGTGAAGAAACCAGGCTTGGCCAAGGCCAGCTGGTACAGTTGATGGAGGAACAAGCTGCAGAATGTCCTGTTACCAGATACTAGCATGGTGACTGCAGAATGCCATGTGTGAAACTTGCAGAATTTTAGCCATAGCATGATTATAATCATTAAGCTTTTATAGGACACTGAACATATTGCAGGGAGTTTTATGATCCTCTTTTTACTAGTTGTTCCCCATTCAGTCCAGCCTGATGGAAAGACTGCCACCTCCACTTGCCATATGTGGAAAAAGGGCCACTGTGAGGTTACATTTTCTGCCAGAAGTCACCCTGTGGTTAAGCTGAGGTTCTGATTTTCTGGATTAACGAGATGTGGTCAGTTCCTATGGGCCATGCTGTTGATATGAGAACCATGGAAATGTAGAGCTAATGAAGTAATATCTTGAGGTTCTGAAAGGGTGTAGGATATGTTGTTTGAGAGCTATGTTTTGTCTTCCAAAAGCTGTGAATTTTACTTTTGGAGTCTAGAATTTGATAAATCAAAAAATAAAGGAGCTCAGTCACTCCTGTTTGCTTTTTATTGTCCACCCTCCCCCCCCACCCCCCACTCCCCACCCCGGCCCCTTTTAATGTGCCATCATTGTTTCTCCTCTCAAAAAGAAGGTCACGATGAGTCTGTGATTCTAAGTTCCAGTTATTTAGAGAACGGTCCAGGTGGTGGGTGGTACTCTTCATGCTGATGATTGACCACAGGAGAATCTCAAGAGAGCTCTCTTTTGCTTGGAGATGGCATTATGATATCCTCTCATGCTTCATAGGGATTTCTAGTGAACGACTAGTTTCATGGAACCTTCCTAGGTACTTAGCTTCTAATGTTAACTAAGTTTGGGAATTCAGGGTTCAGCAAGTTGAAATAAGTTATTGATTTATTATTCTTATTCCACAGAATTTCCCAAAGCATCATGTGTGCTATGAGTTTTCAAAGGGTAACTCTAATAAGCCAGATAGTAGAGATTTGGAGATTAAAAACAAAGGTTGGGAAAATAAATTTTTTTGCCAAGAGTTTTGTTTCATATCTGTATCTTAAAAACAATTTCAAGAGTATCACCTGAGCTGGTTTGAGCTTCCTTTGTGATTATTATTCTCATGAGGACTTGTACAAGCGGAACTTGCTAATACTCTAAAACCCTTAGTCCCTTTGTCCTTTCTCCTGACAGTGACATTCTACAGAATACTCCTGAGGAAATTTGAGCCGAGAGATTCTGACCCATTTTCCCTTAGACAGGAGGCAGGCAGCCCTCATTCATATTTCTGCAACTTTTCACGGGAACATAGTCTGTCCTATAGAGTCATGAGAAGGGGAAAAGCGCTTCCTTAAAAATTCTCATGGGAAGGATAGGGGAAATAGCTTCCCTACTGAATAAAATTTCTAAGAATGAGCTTATGCCCAAGGCCAGAAATGAACCAGATATCTTTTAAAACTAAATTTTTCTTTTTTGCCTTGGCTCATTATACCAAAAATGTAATAAGTGAGATTTAACTATAGGAGCTCTGTTGGGATGTGAGCTACTGTAATTTCTTAAGAGTAATGATCAAGTAGGTTGTGCTATACTATGAACAGCATATGAAATCATTTGTACCAGTAGTTTTCAACATAATAACTGTGATCTCATCCTTACCAGATTTCCTTCTAGAACTGTACACTTGGATCTTTTTGTACATAGTAGTGGGAAGGGGTAAGCATGTGTCTTCTTAAGGGAATATTAAATTTTAAAATAGATTCTAGCTGGCCATGTAGCCAATTGGGAGCTGGAGGGCAGGGGGTGTCCCTGCTGTGGGTCACCTCAAACACTGGTACTCTCTGTGACCTCATGTGAGTCACTTAAACTCTCTGGGGCCCAGGTGTCTATCTATGAAATTAGGATAATGACTCCTGCTTCCTCCCTCCCTCCTGGGGATGGGGGTGCTCGAACAAATGAGATCATAAACCCAAGTCTTGCTTTGAGCTTATAGTGAAAAAAAGCAAAAAAAGAATTTTTACATTTCTTGGTCTTTTCCTTCCTTTGTCATCTCTGTGCAGAATTCTGAGAATAGATTCATGGAGACAAAAGTGAGGTCTGGAAGGGACTCTTGTG
This sequence comes from Solenodon paradoxus, assembly GCA_004363575.1. NCBI lineage: Eukaryota > Metazoa > Chordata > Mammalia > Eulipotyphla > Solenodontidae > Solenodon > Solenodon paradoxus. The sequence goes on from RJWH01004373.1 coordinate 13,120, forward strand.
TGTGGAACTGGCCAGGGACCTTTGCAAGACTCCTGCTTTCCCCGTGTTAGGTGGAAAATTACTCTCCTTGAAAGTACTGTGAATGTTGTGAGCTCTTTACTCTTGTTACTCTATCACTTGACAATCAGCTTTCGGTGTTGTGGAGGTGTTCAGTTGTATTGTTTATTAAATACATTAAATTGTTTTCCTGCTACATGTCAAGACTCAAGGGAAAGCCTCTTCATTAGACTGTCAAATATCCACTTGTTGAAACTCAAACGCTTTTGTTGAATGTTTTTCCTTCCATTGGTCTTTTCTTACCATGTGCCCAGAAAATCCAGGACTATAGTGTTTTGTTCTTTATCTCAGATCATCAGGATCTGGCAACTCAGTGACTTTTTTGCTCTCAGGAGCCCAAAACATTTCAGTTTTCTGCTATGCTTGTACTATGACAATGCCATTTTCCTGAGGGTAAGGTGGAGGCAGAGGGTAAAGGGACTCACAAAGTGACTCATAAACGGAAGGGAGAGAGATGTTAGTGAAGGATTCTTCTCCCCTGACCTCACTCAGACCCCATGCCATTAATCCATTCCTTCTCATGGACTTGTTGCTTAGAAACTGGGTTCCAAAGCTATTTGGTTGCGTCCTCCAATCCGTTGTTAATCTTTTATGTAATTCATTTATTTAGCCCATTACCTCTTTTTAGTTCTTTCTGGTTGCAAAGAGTTTCCCGCCTCTCTTTCTATGGAAGTACAAGTACAACTCTCAGGACAGCACAGCCCTCTGCTCACCCTGCTTTTCTCTGGGCTCTTATTCCTGTGTCAGAGGCTGGGGATGCTATCTCACAGGACTGAGTGCAGAGTGATGGCTCAGTAGAGGAGGGGAGCTATAATTTATGAAATACCTTCTATTTGTCATGCTGTGTGCCAGATACAAAAATAATATCGTAAATTTCTGAGTGTGATGTTCATATTTTGCAGATGAGGAAATGGAGGCATCAAGAGACCAAGTGACCTGTCCAAGCTTACATGACAGCAGAAGGATAGAGCTTAGGAGTACAGCCCACTCTCTCCCACTATGTCTGCTGTTTTGGGTTTTACTGAACAATGCTTGGGTGGTCCTTATTCTGTTTACATAGTTGTAATTTCTTACATTTGTGTAGTGATTTATGCCTCCAGAAAAAATTCACAAATTTGAATTCATTTTATGCTTGCAGTAACATTATGAAACAGGCATCTATCTGTATTCCAATTATTTCCGATGAAGAAGCTGATGTTCAAGAGGTTTAGTGATATAGCCAATGTCCCACTATCTGGTGGTCAATCTAGACCATGTGATGTGTTATCAAAATATTCCTCCTCAAGTACTGTTTTCATCATGCTACTTTTCTGATTAAGACATTTACAGTGACCAGCTACTGCTAAATATGCAATTGTCAGTCAGTTGTTCAACTCCCTTTGTCAACTGACTTTTCCCATCCATCATTTATTTATTCACTTTTCAATAAAACTTAATTAAATACTTGTGGTTTGCAATAAAGCAGGTATCCAAAGAGGAATAATACATGGTCCCAGCCCTCGAGGAGATTACAATGTGGTCAGGGAGTTATGCAGGTCCACTCATTATTTTAATAGAGGATAATAAAGGCTATGATCAAAGGTGTCATGAGAGCACATAGAAGGGGCACCTCCCACAGACAGTGGGCTCCAGGAGGACAGCTCAGAGAAAGCGATGGTTGTGCGGAATCCTGTATGACGCTTTTGGTGTAGGGTGTGAGGCAGGGAGGGATCAGAGGTGAGGTTAGCAAAACCAATTAGGGGAGAATCCTGAAGGAATTTGTGGGTAAAGGTAAAGAATTTGGACTTACCACATAGACTATGGAAAGGCATTATAGGATTCTAGGTAAGAAATGACTTCATCAGATTTTGCAATTTAGAGAGGTCACAATGGCAGAAGCATTGAGAATGTTTTAGGGGAGGGCTGGCCAGGAAAGAGTAAAGTCCTTTAAGTATCAACTGCAGTGAAATAGGTGAGAAGCAAGCTTAAACTGACATATTTATAGGTGGGATGGAGAAAATAATTTGAATTGGAAAATTTTTAAGAAATAAAGTTCATCAAGCATGCTGCCATACTAGATTAGAAAGTGAGAAAAAGGAAGGGAGACTAGTTTGTGACCTGAGCGGCTAGGCAGGCAGTTTTTACGGAGAAGGATGTGAAAGGAAGCATTCTATTATGAGCATGCTGTGTTTGAGGTGCCTGTGAGACACCTAGATGCCGAGGTCAAAGAGGCAGTAGGTCACTCAGGTCTGACACTTAGGAGAGAAATCTGGGTGGGAGCTATGGATTTGGAAGCCATCTGCAGGAATAAAGTGATTGCGACTTCAAGAGGAGATAAGATTGATCAAGGAAAGGTGTAGTCCAGTAATTCTCAGCCTTCATTGTGCATTAGAGCCACAGGGTGAAGTGTTTAAGAGAGCTTAAGTCATACCATTGACTTATAAAATTAAAATTTCTGGGAAGAGGATCCAGGCATCCATGGTTTTTAGAACTCTCTGGATGATAAAGTGGCAGCCAAGGTGGAAAAGCACTTGGTAAACAGAAAGAAGGGCAAAAAAAGTTCCCCTAAAGGTGACAAAAAGGAGAGGAGAAGCTCAGGAGGGAACCTGAGACATTTCTCAAGGAGTAGGCAGACCTGGACAGAAAGGGGCTGTGGATGCTAAGGGTGTGAGAGGTCAACATGGAAGAGGGAGAGCTGCTCTTCCACATAATCTTCAGTCATTTCCTAAAAGGACCCTTTCTTACAGGTACCTACTCATTTTGCTAGTTCCTTCATTTAACTTGGTAGATACTCACCTGTGTCTCTACTCAAACTAGTGATGCCCAGGATTTTTGCCCACACCAGGATGCCAGTCCACGTCCACTCCATGGTGTAGACTCGGCTCAAGGCTCCTTATCCAGGGACAATCTGGTGAATTTCGTTACTGCTCTTAGGTATTCCTACAGGCATTTAGTTGTTGGTCAAAGACAACCTTGCTGTGGGGTTGGACTTCGATGCTGATGATCTAGGTTCACATCCTGGTTTTACTACAGATTAGCTGGGCCCTTTGGGGAAAGTCATTAAAATCCATTCATTTCTTTACCTGTGAGATATTTTTAGCTATAACCACTTTGAAGTATAGAGATAAGATTTCTGTGAAAATATGAACTATGTACATGTGGTATGATATAGAGTAGTATTAAATTTTATACTTGTTAATAGACTGCTTTGCAATCATCCCAAAGTCTGTGTGTGTGTGTGATTGATTTTCTAATCGGATTACAATCTACTTGGAGACAGAAACTATTTTGTTCTTTTTTGACCCCTTTGTTGATTAGTGGGCTGTTGTGATTCTTAGGTCCTCATACTCCGGCTGGTTGATAGAGGCAGCATCCCTGAGGATGATGCCCCCAGGTGACAGTTCTTCTGACCTTTGAGCAGGACCATGAGTCTGATGAAGCCTGCACTGGCAGGGGATGTCACTTAAATCAGAATCATCTAGTCAGGATCTGTAGGCTCCAAACACATAAAAGAAAATCCTCGGTGTGTGCAGAAAATGGAAACGAATCCAGGCAAAATCATCAAATGTCTCTACAGCTTGCTCTGAGGAAAATCTAAAATCATTAACCCTGCATGATTTTGGGTCTGCAGTGACCTCTCTGACCTCGTGTCCTGTGACTCACCCCCTTTGCTCATTTTGTATACAGGTACCTCTGTACTATTTCCCAAATGCAACCTGGATATCCACTTCCTTAGAGCCTTCATAACTGCTGTTGGCTCTGCCTGTTCTTCTCCATGTAGTCATATTTTTCCCCTTGTCATTTTCACTTCTTTGCTCCAATTCCTTTCTCAGGAGATGTACTCTGAACACTTTATTTAAAATCATGACCCTCAACATTCCTTATCTGCCTTCATTGCCTTTTTTTTCCCCCCTGTAACATTTGTTCTGATCAGGCGCATATTTCATTTATTTATCCCTGAATGTCTCACCATCATGTGAACTCTTTGAGGACCACGTTTTTTGTCTATTTTTTTCAACTGTTAAATCCATGGCACCTAGATCAATCTTGGGATACAGTAAACACTCAGTATTTGTTGATGGAATAAGGACTAGATTAATAAATGAAAGAATAACGTGTACTTATCAATGATCAAATTATTTTAAACTGGTAGAGCGCCTATAGGTCAAGGAATCTGACTTCTTTCCTTTCTCTACTTTCCTTACAGGGTTTTATTTGATCAAATGATGGTGTGAACTCCTATTAATTCCTGTGTGAGCAATGGTTCTTTAACTTCCTCATTTTTAAATTTTCTCTTGAAGAGAATATATCCTAAAGGGGCTAGGGCTCTGGAAGTTTACTGAATCTTACTTTGATTTTTCTCACATCTCCTGAAAGTAGCTTTAAGAGTTCTGGAAGTTCCTCCCTTTCTTTGGGGAATTTTTTTTTTAAATAGGGGAATCTTTTTTTGAATTTCAAAGACAAATGAAGAGGGAAGAATTGGGATATTTTGGTATGTAAATATGTGGGATTCTCCCCAGGTTAAAAGGGTGCGAAGTGTAGATATTTTCCAAGAGAGCCTGGATAAATCTATGGAAGCTAACATGCAATGGGCAGCATGTATAGGGCATCTGGAAGTGTGTGGACACTGGTCTCTCGCTTTGTGTTTTTCACAGTGAGCATACAAGCTATGGCTGCATGGACCATTGGCCTACCCAGGAGAACAATCTTGGTGTGGCTCCCAAGCTCCTCAGTTCTCTGTTCAGACACATGAAGGGCATAAAAGTAGAGTGTGGCTTATTATTTCTCATTGAAATCACACAAACTTACCTAGATACACCACAGGAGGGAGTAAGGAACGTGAGTGAAATATCCCAGAGTTTTATTGTTTTAAAAACAGATCCTGACAAGTTGAAAAAGCATTTGGCAAGAATGCCGCAGTAGAGTTTTTGGGTTATGTGGGAGGTTGCAGTAGCTGACCCTTTTACATCATAGTTAGATCATTTAGTTCAACTTAGAAATCATCTAACTCAAATCCCATTTCTTGCGGAAGTCCCTCTGTGGTCATTCTGAATGATGGTCATGCAATCTCTTCTCAGGCAGGATTAATAATGAGAAGATCACTGCCTCCTAAAACTGTGGATTTTGTTTGGGACCATTTTAAATATAAGGGCATTTCTCCTTAATTTGGGTTAAATCATCTTCCTTTAGACTTGTACCAAATGGTTCTAGTCTATTCTCTCAAGCAATGTAAATTTGTTCTTTATTCTGTTCAATAGTCTTTAGATACTTGTAAATGCCTCTAACAGCTTTGTCTTCTCTGGAAAAACTCCAGGTTACAATGCTTCTTATTAATGTCTAAACTGAGCAGTGGGGCAGAGTTCTGTTTCCTTCCTATCTGAATACTACTGCTATTAAGGTTATTTTAGCCTCTATTCCTTTTTTAATTTAAAAATGTAATTGTGGTAAAATGCACATAGTATACAATTTACCATCTTAGCCACTTTTAAGTGTACAGTTCAGAAGAGTTAAGTATATCTACATTGTGGTGCCACTAACCTCCACTACTCTTTTCATCTTGAAAACTGCAACTCTGTACCCATGAAATAATAATTTCGCCCTTCCATTCACACCCCCATCACCCCACCCTGGCAACCATGATCTACTTTCTGCCTCTATAAATTTGACTACTCTAACCTTATGTAAGTACAACACTCAGTATTTGTTTTTCCGTGGCTTATTTCACTTAGCATATCATCCTCAGATTCATCTACATGTTGTACAATGTGACAGAATTTCCTTTCTAAGGCTGAATAATATTCCTTTATGTATATGTATATATCACACTGCATTTATCCATTTATCCATCAATAAACACTTGGGTCATTTTCATCTTTTAAGTAATCTTTCTATAACACGAGTACACAACTATCTCTTCAAGACCCTATTTTCACTTCTTTGGTGGTATAAATCCAGATGTATAATTGCTGGTCCTTACGAAAATTATATTTTTGAGTTTTTAATGAACTTCCATACTATTTCCCATAATGGCTGCACAATTTTATGTACATACCATTAGTGCAAAAGGGTTCCAATTTCTCCACATACTTGCCAGCTCTTGTTCTGTTTTCTTTTCAGTTTCACTATTTTTTTCAGTCATAGCCATGCCCATGAGTATGAGCTGGTATCTCATTGTACTTTTGATTTGTGTTTCCCTAATCATTATTGATATCCAGTGTCTTTTCATGTACTTGTTGGCTCTTTGTATACCTTCTTTGGAGAAAATGAGTTTTAGGAATTATTTATATATATTGTGGATATTAGTCCTTCACCAGACACATGATTTGTAAATACTTTTATTCTGTGGGATGTCTTTTCACTCTGTTGATTGTGTCCATTGGTACACAGAAGTTTTCAATTTTGATTTAGCTCGATTTACTTATTTTTACGTTCATTGCTTTTCCTTTTGTGTCATGCTTTAGGCTGTTTTATTTTTTTCTTAAAGCAATCACTGTTTGTGCTTACTTCTTATGATCACGATAACCTAACAGCCCTACTCAAATTTGCCAGGCCTAATTAGGCCTGGGGACCTTCGTTCTCCTTCCTCATTCACATTAGTTTCTTTACAGTCTACTCATCTTAAAGGCCCAGGCAAAATACTTCTTCCAGTAAGAATTTCACCAGCGGTAATGACATTTGTGAGTCTTGTCTTTGATTATAGGCCTATCACAGTGTTTGGTGAATTAAATATACTGACTCACATGTACTACGTCTCTCAGTAGACTGTGAGCTCCTTGGAAGCAGGGGTAGTTTGAGTCATTTTTGTGCCCTCCAGAGTACCTATTTCATGCCCCTGTGTGCTAGCAGTTCTAGCAAAGACTGACATGGTAGTTATACACAGGATTTTGATTCATGAATTACAGCGCTCACTGGATAAGTTGTTTTTATTGGCTCTGAAAGCAATAAAGTGATTTGAAAACATGAACTTTAGAAGTCAGAACAGAATTTGAGTTTTGTTCTTGCCCATTGCAAGATATATGACTTTGGGGAAGTTATTTGGTCTTCTTATACCTCCACTTTCTCATCTATAAAATGGAGATGATTGAGAGCACCTAACTGGCACACCCTGGTGGAGTAGAAGTTGGAAATAGTCCCAGGGTCCCAGGTTCATGTGCCAGGGCTGTGGGAACAACCAAGATGAACAATAAAATTAAATAAAGCGCTTCTCCCTCTTCTCTCTTCCTGCCTACCTCTTCTGCTCACCTTCATTCCTGCCTGCGGGTTTCTTTAAAAAAAAAAAAAAAAAAAAAAGACCCCAAACCCTAACATACAAGTTTCCATATGAAGATTCCATGTAACAAGCATAATTGCCCAGTAGTAATCCTAGCACACATTAAATGCTCAAGAAAAGTTAGCGATGGTTATTTTTTGATTGTATTTGCAAACAATTATTTGTTCTTTTGGATCCACCACAGGGAATTGTTATTATTTTGCTGTCCCATAGATTGTGATTATTATGGCAGATACCCTGCCTCTGTGCCCCACTCCACCTAGAGTCCAGCAAATTGTAGTTATCAGTGTGTGTTAGATGAATGAATGAATGTATCTGAGACTTTTGAACAGTTGCTTCACTGTTACACATCTGTAAATGCTACTGCAATGAGTAAACACTACTCTGTGTGTCATTCTAAATGAATAAGCTCATTGATTTCTTTGGTTGTAGGGAAATGTGTGGGACAGTGTGAAAGACAGACTTGTAAATTATGAACTTTAAAATAAGCAGAATGAATTAGAATAACACCATGGAGGATTGATTAGAGTAGGAGCAGATAGTTGGAGTGGAAAAACTAATGACTAAGATGGATGAAAAAGATAGTTTTATGAAGATGAAGCTTTAAGTGAGATCTAAAGGACAAGTACAATACTGATTGAAGAAATCCAACTGTCTTTTTAAATTCTAATCATTCATTAAAGTCCAGAACAGAGGTCTCTTCTAATGAAGGCATTTGATATTCCTCCTTTGAGCCTCATTCCCTTACCACTGTCTATTACAGTCCTTGATGTGGTCCGACAAAAGCTATACATTGAATTATTATTTACATGTATAACTTAGCATCTGCCTCTACCCCTGACTAGTTGCAATATCTTTTAGGGCATAAGTTGTGTCTTCACAGTTCTCTAGTGCCTAGAATTTGCCAGACACACTCAAATGCTAGTCATTCCACCATCCTTACACTCACTGGATGAAGAAGATGTTATTAGAATTTTTAAATGAATTTAAAGTCACACAAATAGTTCAGTAATTGGGCTAAGACAGAAATTCACTTCTATTGGATTCCCAAACTGCTACTTTTAACCTTATAGCACAGTGTACAATGCTCATATACTGCCCTGTTATAGAATCTAGTAAAGTACTCAAATGGGATTAACTGTATTCCAGGAACTTGTATTTCATTCAGTGGCAAGCAAGACTGACACAGTATTGGGATTGGGACAGTGATTCACACACACACACACATGCACACGCACACACACACACACACACACACACACATACACAGTATCCAATCAAATAACAACCAGCACATATTCTTTTTTACATTAAGAGCTTCTGTAATAGACACTGGTGGTCAATCCATATGACAAAATTCTTACTTTTCTTTCTTTCTGTAAAGACACTTTGAAGATCAGATTTTGATGAATTTGAAAAAGAAACGTATATAGGTTTTCAGGTATATGTAAACATATCTTGTTTGACAGTTGCTTTTTTTTTTTATTCCATCTCTAAATCATTTTAGACAGGAATGAATAATTTTTTAACTCTTACTTTGTTCAAGTAGGAGTTTCCTTAATAAGGCCTTATGGTCAATTGTTGGTTTTAATAGCTAATCATCTGATTCTCTAGTACTTTTTGTGACAAAGTTTGATTTTTGTTTATTTGCTTGTTTTAGTATTTTTCTTTTTTCCCAACTACCACTAGCTGGTTGTTGCCTCATAGATCTGGGTGAGTTTTCTATGGTTAAAAGAGGCTTTTAATTTCTTTATCAGCAGAGACTCTGTAGATTTTTCTAAAACGGTATTTTCTTCCCCTAATATGTCATTACAGTCCCTTTGGCTTTTGTTTCTTTCTCATGGAATGAATGTGTATTCTCAATTCATACCCTATGTATAAAATGCTGAACCTGGATTTCTAAATCCTTGACATTCAGGATAATCCATTAGAAGCTTATATGTACACTTTTTTAAAAAAAACTCCATGTATAAATGCACTGGTCTGCTTTATGGCAGAGGGCTTAACATTTCTCCATTCTGTCTCTCCATCCATCCTTGGTCTTCTCCCACAGGCTACTGCAAGAGATTCCAGACCTGTAGCATGTTATACTATTGTACGACATGTGAGTTTTAACAGCATGATTAGCCCATCATTATTGTAGGTGGGTATCACTGAACTCCTGAACTTCCATTTAATATTGAGAGATTTCACAGCTATACTGTATTAGGGTTTCTGTTTTTTTTCCCTCTGTGTTCAGCAACTCATCAATAATCTCTGGCTTGTCCGTTCTTTGACCAGTCAGGAAAAGATACCTATAATACATAGACTTGATAGAGAGAGGCTATTTGGAGGGTTACATATCTTTGGCCATGAGCACTGAAATCAAAGGCACACTTAACTTTTCCAGTTTCTGACGATATTTCTCTGATGTTTGAATTCTTGTTGTTGACCTCCTCCTCTTCCTTCTTCTTCTTTTTTAAGTTTTTGTATCTCCTGTTCTAGTTCTTGTACCTTTTCAGGAGTTTCTTAGTCTGTATTTTGTCTATGTCATCACAGGAATGAAGGAATCATATGGGTCTACCCTGACTTAAATTGAATCGATTTGTTCTTGATTATTCAAATCCGAAGAAGAACATCAAAAATATGGAGATTGTTAGTTTTGACATTTGATGCCAGAAGAGTGACTGCAGAAACAGTTAGCTTGTTCAAGGAAAAATAGTTTCTGGTCACCAGACACACAAGTGACACTTACTTATTCTCTGGGCAGGGAGCCCCATACTATGCATTGTTTCCTTCTCACTGGGGTTTGCCTTTTTGTCTAGGCATTTAAGGACAAAGGGAATCCAGTGAACAGCAGGTGGCACTAGATCCTCATATAATATTTCTCTGTTGTTTACTTCCAAGGTATTTTTGGATCTTGGGATATTAACTGTATTAATCATCTTAAATGATTCATCTAGACATTAGTCATACAACTATAGCATTATGAACTTGAAGGAGACATGATAGACTGCATTGTGCCAGTTCCCCACTTTAAGGTTGAGAAAACTAGAAGACAATATGGGGACAAAAGCTACACAAAGTCATATGTGGCACTGGTGACAATACCAGGACAGGAAACCAAGTTTCCTAACTCCCATTTCAACATTCTTTCTCTTAGACTGTTGCTATATGTCTAATATCTTTTAGTGCCCTGATACCTTTTAGTGCCCTTTCCTTTCAAGAATGCATGTTGCTTGTATGCAAAATATAATAAGAGATTGTATTTTGTATTTTGATAATGAGTACTCAATAGATGTTCAACTCAAATAGGCTTCAGTTGTCTGAGTAAGTCTCTTTGTTAGCCAACAACAATAACTTCAAATCCATTTTGTGCTGGGTTCTCAATGGATTAGGAGACTCATCTGCTTCTTAATATTATTATAGCTTCATTGGCAAAGATAAACTGCATAACTGAAGGAATAGAAAAACTTTTGTATATACCACAATAAGAAAGCAAAGTTCCTTAGGGCAACTTGAGTATAGGAAAGTCAACAGAGTACTGAAAGAGGATTAGAGAAGTGTTTGGAACTGACCTTTCAAGGAGCTGAGGGATAGGAGTTGTAGGATTTGAAATGCAGGGGAGAAGAAGTAGGAAATGGAGTAGGAAGAATAAAATAGAATAACCACAACCTGGTATCCTGTAAGTCATAGAAAATGTTGGAGGGAAAATTACACACCCCACAGGATTTCCATTTAAATGGGTCTGGGGGAGGACACAGGAAGTCTGAGAGAGAAAGGTTGGTTTCTAGGTGGTAGGTGAAGGCAGGTAGTAAAGAAATATTAAGGGAGGGAGTGTTTTTTGAGATAGAAAGAAAAGGACCTGTTGAAGAGTTTGACTTGGGAGAGGGAATTACTCTAGCAGAGGCTACAGCCTTTTTTTTTTTTTGCTTTCACTTCAACAATGCAATTGGTGCCACCAACTTTTTGAAATGGGGAAAATTGAGAGAAAACTGGTTAAGTCAAGAATTTTGTTTGAAAATACTAAAGGTTGATATGTTATTTGACACTGAAATGGAAATGCTTACATAATTGGTTATATAAGTCTGGGGTTTAGGAAAGAGGTAGGGATCTTTCATGAGACAAGAATCAGATGGTGAAAGAGGGAAGAGGGAGAGGAAGGAGACATATTTTCAACCTCTTAAGTAGAAATTAGGATGAACTTGACACATAAACTTCTTTCTTGGCTTCAAATTGCTTCAGCACTGGTGCACAGCCTAGTTTCCATGTGATTTCTGCTCTGGTACATAGGTGTAGAGGGGTTTGGAACCAGTTTAGCATGTGCCATGCTAAAGAATGTGACTTTTATTCCAACGTCACTAGAGAGTCACTGATGAGAAGGAAAATGACAGCAATGGAGATGGAGAAGAGGAAAGTCATATGGAGGATGTAGAGTTGGAGAAATTTACTGACCATTTGAATGTGGAGGTGAAAGAGGAGGAAGTCAAATGTGACCACTGTGGAGGAAGGAGCCGAGACTATTTAGATAAGTTCCTTTTTGGTTCTTTGCAATTTTATATTGATTCTTATTTTTTCCACTGTTCAGTAACTCAAAGAATAAAGAGATCTAAGAAATCAAGAAATGAGGTCTTATTCTTAGAAACTATCTCAAAAATGAAGAAAGCACAGCCCCACGGTAAAGAAGGAAGAGGCACTGAGGTCATTGCTCACCAATCATTTATTGGGTATTTTAATACAATTCCATAGATTTTCTGTGAGGTGTTTTCAGGTCTCAGGAGCTAAGTACTGACAGTTTTGGCTCCATGAGATACACCGTTTTATATGATCAGAAACTAGGCAGTCAGTCCCGCAGTCAGCTCCAGTGATAAGAGCTCAGTGGACAATCTCTTAGTGAGAGGTAGGCGCCTGAGCCCTGGACATGCTCTTGGCATCAGAGATGCCCTCTGTGGTATCCGATTCTTCTAGGCTCCACTGTGTTTTGTTTTAGTGTAGACCATGAGTCTTGCAATTCTTGATGTTTCATCCAAGGAGCCAAAGTTCACCAAAGTCCAGGTGTCCTCTTCCCCAGCTATAATGTATATCTTCAGAATAGTGTCCCTGTTGCTGAAATTTTGGGAAAGTGTCTACCCTTCATTGATCTAACCGTACCTCACCTACTTGGAGGGCAAATCAGGAAATGATTTCAATACCCAAATTAATCAAAATTGGGATCTGATTAGTTCACCCAATTTACCACTCAGCTTTCATCCAACTGGAAAACCCTAGAATTGCTGCTCAAAGAAATGAAATGCCCTAAAAAGCGAATATTAGTCCTCAAAAGCACCCTTGCAGGTAAAGCAGAGGAGAGGAGAGAGACATATATTTTCAACCTCTTAAACAGAAGTTAGGATGAACTTGACACGTAGACTTTTTTCTTGGCTTCAAATTGCTTCAGCGCTGGTGCACAGCCTAGTTTCCATGTGATTTCTGCTCCTGCACATAGTCATAGAGGGGGTTGGAACCAACAGGTGCTTTGCTAGATTGGCTTCCACCCTGTTCTCTTCTTTGGAACTTCCCACCACTCTGGGGTGGATGGGAGGCTGGGTCACTGCATCTTCCCTGTGAGCCTCCGCTGTGGACAACTTCATTGTCATGGAAATTTTCTCTGTTAGTGCAGCCTCGCTGGGTTCCATGGGACTGTTGATTCTGGGAGCTTTGATATCTCTCTTTCTTCTCATGGGTTTGCCTATCTTGTTGCTGGCAGCTTTGATCTTCTGAGTGGGTTTGCCTGTTTTGTCTGTGATAGTGCTGCTCATCTTCCTGGGTTTGTCCGTCCCGAGCTTCACATGGACGGTCCTGGCTCTCACGACCCTGTCTACCCCAACTTTGGTGACCCTGCTCTTCCTCTGCTTGGTGACTCTGCCTCTCAGCACAGCTCTGCTTGATCTGAGCCTGTCTGTGGCCCTGCTCACTGCCGCATGATGACAAGCTATTCCCACTGTGACAGCGTGGCCTGTCTTGCTGGATTTGTGCCACGAGTTTGTGTTGGTGATGCTGGCTATCCTCGAGCTCCCAATTCTGATGGCTAGATTGGAATCTCTGTCTTTGAGTCTGTTGACTTGGTCTCCCTGACCTTCCTGAGTGCTCAACATATGAGTCTCTGCTTGTTCCCTCATTCTCTTGGAAGTACCTATCTTGCCCAGTTTCCCCAGTCATTGAGTGTCGGTGTGGAGAGCTTAGACCTTGCCTGTCTGTCTGACCATACTGATAACTCTGGTCTTGTCTGTCTGTCTGACCATAATGATAACTCTGGTCTTGTCTGCCTGTCTGGTCATATTGAGAATTCAGACCTTGTCTGTCTGTCTGACCATATCGGGAACTCTGGCTTTGTCTGTCTGTCTGATCATAACGATAACTCTGCCCTTGTCTACCTGTCTGGTTGTATTGAGAACTCTGGCTTTGTCTGTCTGTCTGACCATAACAATAACTCTGGTCTTGTCTGTCTGTCTGACCATAGTGGGAACTTTGGCTTTGTCTGTCTGTCTGATCATATTGGGAACCTAGGCCTTGTCTGTCTGTCTGACCATATTGGGAACCTAGGCCTTGTCTGTCTGTCTGACCATATTGGGAACCTAGGCCTTGTCTGTCTGTCTGACCATATCGGGAACTCTGGCTTTGTCTGTCTGTCTGACCACATTGAGAACCTAGGCCTTGTCTGTCTGTCTGACCATGTCGGGAACTCTGGCTTTGTCTGTCTGTCTGACCACATTGAGAACCTAGGCCTTGTCTGTCTGTCTGACCATATCGGGAACTCTGGCTTTGTCTGTCTGTCTGACCATATCGAGAACTCTGGCTTTGTCTATCTGTCTGACCATATTGGGAACTCTGGCCTTGTCTAGCTGGCAAACCTGATTCCTGACCCAGCCTCCCACTCTGTCCATAAGAGCCTGATTCTTGTTGGTTTGTCTGACTAGAGCAAGAGTACTCTCCATGTCTTCCAGACTGACCATAACGAGAATCCTGAACTTGGCTATCACACTGATTTAAGGCAAGGATATATCCTTGTCTTATAGACTGGTCATTGTTAGATTTATGAGTCAATCTTTGACCAGAGGTGGAGTCCCTATCTTGTCTGTCAGACTGATCACAGTGAGAATCCCTTTCTTGTCTATCAGACTGCTCGTAGTGGGAGTCCCTATCTTCCCTTTCAGATTGACCACAGTGAGAGTCCCTATTCTGTCTCTCAGACTGACCATGGTGCGTGTCCCTATCTTGTCTTCGAGACTGACCACAGTGAGAGTCCCTATCCTGTCTCTCAGACTGACCATGGTGCATGTCCCTATCTTGTCTGTGAGACTGACCACAGTGAGAGTTCCTATCCTGTCTCTCAGACTGACCATGGTGGGAACCTCTATCTTCCCTTTCAGACTGACCACAGTGAGAGTTTTGCCTGTCTCCCCAATGTCTTTGCCTATGTTGTCTGCCTGTATTTCTTGGAAACTTATGGTCTTGTGTTCCCTCCAGCTTTTCTTCATGCTGGGAGGTTCTATCATCACATGGCTTGTTACCCATCCTATGATAGCAAGCTTGGGCCAATTGGAATACCAGCAAGAGGTATTCATGAAAGTCAACCTGTCCATTTCTGTCTTTATCCAAGAGGCTCAGGATGGTTTCCACAGTCTCTGGGTCATTTGGCTTCTGTGAGGAGAAAACAAAGAACAAAATCAGATGTCCTTCTGTGGGTACTAAGGTATATGCCATCGTCCATGTCCTAGTGCATCTAGTTTTGGATGGGCCTTCCTTGGTTGAGAAATCAATAATCTAAAGTGACTTAGACTTGTTGCTCTCTTTGGTCAGCTGGTTCTCAGAACCTCATCCCTTGCTGGACTAATGAAAACATAACTACAGGTGGTAGATACACTTATTTAAAATCAGTTCCATTAATAATTAATTTGAGGAAGCTATCCCAATCTTTCACATTCTATGTTGTCATTACTATATTTGTTTGATTCCGAGTTGCAATTTTTTTTTTTTTTTGCCATTTGTATGTCCCCCCAAATCAGGTGCAACTTACATTAGAAGGAGGGTTTGTAAATAAACATATATTTTTTGTTTTTGATCTTTTTTCATGAAAACCTCTTAATAAATTTGGGTGCACATAGAATTGGGTGAATACGGTATTTGTATTTCCTTCCCATACACTAAGATCTTGGAGGGAAGGAAATCGGACTTTATTCCTGTTTGAATCCCCAGTACTAGGATGGTACCAGAATGGTGCTCAAGACGCCATTGAATGAATGAGACGATGAGTGGACAGTACTGAATTATAGATATCAGAATATGATAGCAAATATTCATAGATGGTTTTTAGTTTGATGTTATACTCCCACCTGTTGAGACTCAGATACAAGGAAGTGTGTGTGTGTGTGTGTGTGTGTGTGTATGTGTTGTGTGCATGCCTATGCATATGCATATATTCTGATAGAGAGCAAAAGAACTGTCTGAAATTCTTTTAGTAGCAGGTTGGAGTATGACTAAACAAGACAGAAAAACATCTCTAAATGCAGGTGCTATACTCATTCTATCTTGACTCAGGGGCCTCAGGGGACTCAGAGGCTATGCATCTTACCCGAAGGATGTCTCCAAATTCAACCAAAAGCATCTGTTTCAACTCCATCTTGCACAGTGAGGTACAGTCCCCATTCTCTTTAGCGTGTGTCTGGAACGCCTTGATCACAGTGAGTATACTGTTCAGGAGTTGAGACATCTTGGCAAAGGTGGGTGAAGCTAAAAGAAGAAACAAAATTTTATCTGTATTTAGGATGAAGACCAGGAGATAGCATTTTCAGAAGGGAAGTGGCTCCTTTTTTGTCAGGAAAGGAAGGTTAAGAAATGACAGAGCCCCTTTTGAGTCATATCTCCTGTTCCCTTTGACCCAAAGTCAGGCTCCAAATATCATGTGCTACAACGGATGATGGGTGCAAACTGGAAGGCTCCTGTTAGAAAAAGCACCAATTTCCTATAAAAACCATCGAAATACATCATAAATGTTTTACTTGCCCCATCATCTACTTTAGGTAGGACTTGTTTGATTGGAAACTCATGATTAAAACAAAAAGGAAGGGTGATCAGAAAGCCCACTGAGGCAGTACCAGAAGCCACTGTGATAATAGTAAGGCATAATTTTCCACAACTAACACATTTGAGGGGATGCTATTAGACTCCACTGACAGGTCCTAATTTCCCAATGTGCTTTGCTGAAGTGGGGAAGAAGGTTAGAGACCTCTTGCCTGGGACCAAAGAGTCTTTCTGGGAGGCTAAATTCCAACAAATGTGTCTGGCCTGGATATTCATTTTAGCAGATACTTATAAAGTAGACTCACTGAATACAAAAGCTGCTACAAATAAAAACAATATGTTGGGGCTGGGGTGACAAAAAACCAAACAAACAGCATGCTAAGTCAACAGCCTAGGTGATAGGAAGCACATACAATCAGTCAAATTTACATTGACCATGTGAGAGGCTGGAGTCTTTGGGATCTAGACCTCAATAATATTTCCCTTCTGTGTGTGAAAGCTCTAGTTACTAGGTTTATTGTAACTCAAAACTAAACCATAACTGCAAAACACATATGACCTCTAGATGCAATGATGCTTGTAAGGATAGGTGATAAATGATGAATTGCTTGGGATGAGCTGAGTCCTTGTGGTAATTCATTGCAATGAAACTTGAGTATTACTATGACCCCATGGTCCAAGGCCTTGGCACCTCTGAGATCTAAACTTTTGGGTCTTACCTAACTTGTACAAAAGGTAGATGCTCCATTACGGGACACTAAGCTATTCACCAATAGTTGTAGCTCTGTGGGTTGGGAATGCCCCAGGAATGCTGAAGCCAGGACATGCATATATTACACTCAGATAGGCAATCCTTGCTATCCTCGTATTTTTAGATAGCGCCAAGAAGAGGAAGCAGGGTGGGGGTGTGTGTGAGGCTTGGAGTGGGCACCCAAAGCTGTCACTCACAGGAAGTTGTCTCAGACCTCTCCAACCCAGCACATCATAGCCACTGTCAAAGCCCGCCTCTTGGGTACTATCATTCTTTCCCCATGCATGTCTTACCTGCTTAAGGAGGAATGAGTAGAAGCTTCAGAAGCTGGAGAGCATATTGGAGACTTGAAAACCCATCCTATTTATAGGGGTTTTAATCGTCTTACTAGGCCATCCCAGGAGACACCCATTCTGTGGCAGAGCCTGAATCACTCTGGGCCCAGCCCAGCTCAGCCCAGCTTGACCTCTCCCTCTGCAAACCGTTTGGTTTATTTACTTCACCCACTTGCTCACAAACTTGTTTCTCATTAGAGTAGGTGAATTTAAGTCCCAGCCCCATTTAATTAGGGGAGTGTATATGTGCATGTGTGCATGTTGTTGGGGTCTCCAAAGACAGGTGTAGGCTGAGATCATCACTAATATGTTTCGCTTACCAAGAAAAATGGAAGACAACTGTCAAAGAAGACCAAAGAATATTTGCAATATAGTCAATTTACAAAAATCTATCAAAGTAGGGGCTAGAGATTCTAGGTATATGGCCAGAAAGAATGTTCTGCTTGCGTAGGTATATATGTGTTATTTAAATTTGTTGACCTATTTAAAAATTTTTTTTTCACCTAACAATTCTTCAGGCTAGTGGGAGAAGTAAGATGACCAATTTGGAAGGAAAAGGGGTGTAATGATGGTGGAGCTGTTGCCACTGAAAACTTTTTAGGTCTTATATATAGAACCGAGGCACAACATCAAAGTTTGTTACAGAGATGTTGTCAGAGACCTGGGCCTAGATTTATTCTCTGTCTCTGCACCCATGCTATGCCAGCATGCTTTAAGCATTGGAGATTCTTAGTCAATGTTTGTGGAGTAAGTGAATTATTGAGTGACAGAAGCATTTGAGAATCTTGTGAAAGGTGAAAAAAAAAATCTAAATTTATGTGTGCTTTCTAATTCTTACATTCTAGATCCCTGGCTGGACACTTTCCTATGTACTTAACTGTATATCAGTCAGTTATTAGGCGTGACACTTGCTTTTATTGACTGTGTTTAGGATTCTGCAAGGGAATCAAAATGTGCAGAGAGCTTTTTAGTCCAGTTGAAATAAAGGCTCCAGACAGAGCTTGAACACCAGGAACAGGACAAGAGAAGTTCTGAGTGTTAGAAGACTGAGGTGCACATGGAAGCATCATGAACTGGGGCCAGGCTCCCCTTGGGAGGTAGAATTTCTGTTGTTCCTTGAAGGATTCAGGTGGGTCAAAAAGAAAGCAAAGAAGTCTTGCTAAGGAGAAGGGAAGGACCTAAGATACAAAGGTGAACATTTATAAGATGCATTTGGATTAGAGTGAGCTGATAAATCTAATTGGAATAGAATTAGAGAAACTTGAATCTGCAGGAGAAATCTAGTCTTAACCTCATTTTACAGATGAGGAAACAGGTCTAGTCAGATTGAATGAGTTATCAAGGGTCTCACACATCTTTGACCAAAGTCAGGCTTGGAATCCTTATTTCTGTACCTCAACCCAATAGGCTAGCACATGCATTCTCTGAAGGTAGTTTTGGAGCCTGCCTGAGGGTTTATTTTAATGAGAATTGGAAAGAAGGGAACATTTTAGTCAGGAAAGTGACATGATTGAAGCATTCTTTGGAGGAAGAATTTAATCTGAATGTATAAGGTGGTCAGCTGTGTCAGTTTGTCTGGAACTAAGGAGTTTCCCAAGACAAGAAACTTTCAGTGCTAAACCTAAGGGAGTTCTGGGCAATCTGGAACAAGCCAGTTGCCCTAGACTGTGAAGGGGAAAGAGGAATAGCTTAGCAGAGACAATATTTAGGAGTCTATTGTGTAGTCCCAGTGAGAAGTGGTAAGGCCTTTGACATGGATTTAGCAATTCAAAGTCAAAGAAGGGTAGCAGATGATAAAAGGAATGAAATGATGGGGCTTAGGGACAGATAGATTAGAAGAGAATCAGGAAGGTAGACAAGTCAAAAGAAAGTGCAGGGCTTTAAGTCTAGATAACTAGGAGAATGATGGTATACTGAATAAATGTGACTTCTGAAAAGGGTCTAATGGTTCACAGATTTAGTACTCCTACTGTTATTTCACTAAGTTTCTACCTTTTGGAGTCTTGTTATCCTCCTCCTTTTTTACCTTTTTTTTTTAAGGGAAAAAAATTATAGACAGGAATGAAGGCACATAGGTAGGTAGGTAGGAAGAGAGAGGAGGAAGAAATATTTTTTTTCTTTTTATTCAGTTGTTTATCTTGGTTGTTTCCCCAGGCCCTGTGTCTTGAACTGGGAACCTTGGGATGCATGTGGACTGTGCCTGTGTCTAGGACACCTCCCCTCATCTTTCCCTGTGCTGTGTGGTGTCTCCCAACATTGGTCAGGACTTGCTTAAATGTATAAATTCTGAGAGCTAAGTCATGCTAAGATTCCCTTTCCACTTTTATATTCCAACTTATGAATGCTATTTGGTTATGTCTTTTCCTATGTATTAGAACCAAAAGCCAAGAGAAGGTTTGATGACCCAAGAGGTAAATAAAGAGAGAGAGAGGGTGGAATGCTAGTGGTAAAAGCCATATGACAGAGAGCAGCAAAGCTTTGACCCTTTCTGCTGATATCTTCCAGGGCTCCTTAGTCATGGCTTCTTTTCGTTTGATGGGCAGTTATTTAGTTAGTTAGCCTGATGCCAAAGTGGAGAGAAAGATTATCTTTTAACAGTAGGATCTTCTATTTATGCATTCCTTTCATTCAATACGTCCCCTTAAGAAGAGCAGAGAAGTGTTATACAGTCAATCAGTTAGTCAATGGGGATTTGTGATGGTAGAGATGGTCTTTATTGTTGGCACTTAGTTAGAAGACTAGTCCTGTCCTCAGGAAGGAGGTAAGATTCACAGGATTCTTCTCTGTACTTTAAGTTAGTACTGTCCTTGATAGGGTATTGGGAGAGGTTGAGTAAAAAGAAGAAGGGGAGGATGCAAGGACTAGAACTAGCACATATTTGAAAAAGTCATGGAACATATTGGGTAATTTTGGGCAAGTAACAACCTCTTGGCCTTGAATTTCTTCAGCTGTGAAAAAAGAGGTTTGAATTGATGTCTAAGCTTTCTTTGACATTAACATTCTAACATTCCGTGACTCTAATCTTTGGGTAGCAAGGGCTATGATTTTTTTTTTTTTTTTTTTAAGGAAAGGTGCAGGCAGGAATGAAGGCAAGTAGGCAGCCAGGCAGGAAGAGAAGAGGAAAAGTCATTTTATTTTATCTTTATTTAGTTGTTTCCCCACCCCCCTCTCCCCTGGCCTGGGACTTGAACCCAGGGGTATGTGGCCTGTGCCCCTTTGGAGGTGACTGATCTAATTGCTACTCCATAGGGCATGGCTAGAGGTTATATTTTGACTTTGTTCTATTTGTGAATTTTATAAAGGTCTCAGAACTTTGTGTTCTTTGGTATTCCTCTGCGGAAAATAGGGAGGGCAGTTACAGATATTTTGTTGCTTAGTTAGCATTTATAAATTGCATGAAACCCTATGCTATTTTGGGTCAGTTTTTCAAGGTGTTCTGCCAATTTTACTTGAAGTCATATTGAACTGTGGCCTTGTGGTCTCAAAGACAAGCTGTTTTTAAACTACAGTATATTGAGGTCTTATTGTGTGTTAAACCCTTCATGAAGCATTTAATATGTAAACTTATCTATTTCCCTTAGTAACCCCAGAGGTAGGGAATAACTTTTTCAGGTTGCTTTTTTTTTTTTTTTCCTAAAGGAAGGGTATAGGAAGAAACAAAGATGAGCAGAGACAAGCAGACAGGAAGAGAGAGGAAGAAGAAGCATTTATTTATTATGTTTAGTTGTTCATGTTGGAGCTTGTTCCCTCAGTCCCCAAAATGCAAACATGGGTCCGTGGGATGTATGTGGTTTATGCTGGCTGGAGGCAATGGACTTAACCACTAAACCACCAAGGCACACCCATCTTCAGGTTTTAAACAAGGAAACAGATTCAGAGCACAATAAATAACCTGTTCAAGGTCACGCAGCTGACAACTAGCTGAGCTGATGTTTGAAGCCACATCTTCCTGATACCAAAGAAGTTCGCCACTTCTATGCTATCTTGTCTCTTTTAGAACAGGACCGATGATTACCTATTCCCCAAGTCTAGAAATAGCTTTCCACAAAAGCTGAAGTGAGTAAGAGCACAGTAACATCCTAATGATGCGCTCTGAAGGAATTCAACCTTGAAATGAGAACTTATGCTTAACCAGTCAAATATTTATTGTTTTCCTATGCTTTTCCATTGTTTCCCACACTGAAGGAGTTCACAATCTATTTGTGGAGAGGAGCAGATGCTTATATTTATAAAAACAAAACAGACATTGGAAAAGGACCCTTCTTTGCAATGGACAGAATGAGACTGAAGAGGTTGCACGTGGTATCAATTCCCTACAGTTCTTGACCTTATTGTAAGACTATCCCATGGGATGTGGATGTGCCTAGTGGGTGTGACCAGTACTATTTTGAGCAAATGGAGTTTTAGGGAGTTTCCTTGTTATATTTGGACCAAATTGTTAAGGACAGTTATCACAGAACTCTTAGACTTCCTTTTTCCTTCTGTTGAGATGCAGGGTGCCTATTTAGTGAGAAGAACCTACAGGACCCAGAAGGTGGCTGCTTGTATGAAAAGGAAGGCCCCTTTGGATTGTGGAGCAGGCCCGCCATTCCTGCCTTGCCCTTGGGCCTTGAGCAGGTAGATAAACTGCAGAGGGAGCAAATGAACACCCTCCCCTGGAGAGGAGTGCAGCTAATTAATAGACATAAAACTCTTTAAGATTTCTTGATATTGAAAGGGTCATTTATTATCACTTGCACAAATAAAAGTTCTCATTTAAAAATCTTTCCCTGCAGATGAATTACCCTTCTGTTAATTATAGGTTATTTTCCTATTAATAACATCTATGCAAGTCAGTGATTTTGGAAAGTAACACTAGCCTCAGCAATATTTTAACCTTGTCAGAAATTGTGTTCTGAGACAAGGGGAGGTGGTAGTAGGGTTCCTGGGGGTCTAGTGCATGGGTTTCAGCCCCCCTCTCATATCCTGTTTATAACCCATCTTTTTCTTCTGCTATAGACTTATTGGGGCTACAAGATTCTGTCATTCCTCCCCTCCTCTATGTCTCAGGCCATATTCCCCCAACCTCCAATGAAATGAGCTAGAAAGTGTCAGAAGTCATGGCTGAGCACAGTTCATAGGATTTTAGGTTATTTATAGGACATGCTTAATCACTCTATAGAACAGAAGAGATGTCTTCACATCGGCTGTATGCAACAGAATTTGAATCATTTGGGTCAAGTTTCTGAGGGGTTTTTTCTTTTTGTTAAAGATCTTTATTGAGAAGCAATTTTCATACAATTCACCCATTTAAAGTGTGAGATTCAATGTGTGCATTTTAGGAGCATGCAATCATCACTCAAATCTAATTTCAAGCCATTTTCACTCACCCCAAAGAAACCCCGTACCCATTCGCCCCCGAAGAAACCCCGTACCCATTCGCAATCATACTGTATTTTGCTCTCTTTCACCCCATGGCAACTACTACTCTACATTCTGGCTAAATGGATTTGCTACTCTGGAAATTACATGTAAATTACATATACATGGAATCATACAAAAAAGTGACATTTTTTGACTGACTATTCACTTAGTGTGATGTTTTCAAGGTTCTTCCATATTGTAACATGTATCCGTATATATTTTTAAGAGTAAACAGTATTCACTTGTACTGAGATACCACATTTTGTTTGTCCATTCATTCATTGATAGGCATTTGAGTTATTTCCACCCCCTTGACTATTAAAATGCTGCTGCACTGACTTTTTTTTTAAGAGAGGAAGAGAGAAAAGAAGTTTCGGAAAGAAGAAAAGAAAGAAGGAAGGCAGGAAGGAATGGAGGAAGGAAGGAAGGGAGAGAGGGAGGGAGGGAGGAAGGAAAGTTTTATTGTTTTGGTTATTCTTCCAGCTCTGGGCCTTGGGCTTTACATGGTCTACGTCTCAGTCAGAGGCTTAGTGTCTGAGCCACCAGAGCATGAATGTATAAGTTTTTGTGCAGACTAATGTTTTCAGTTCTCTTGGGTATGTACCTAAGAGGAGAGTGTTGGTATGCACTCTGTACTCAACTTTTCAAGTAACTGCCGAACTCTTTTGAGTTGTTTTTAAGAGACTTTCTGAGAGGTATGTTTGGTTTAAAGGTCTTAACTTAAGTATGCCAACAGGCTAAACCAGCCTGGCTGAGATTCATCGAGGCAGAGACAAGGGATGCCTGTCACCATGGTGGCTCTGTGCCTCCTGGGGGTTTTGCGCAACCTTGTAACCCAGCAGCCAACGAAGAACCCACAATAGAAGGCATCTGATGAAGGTTTGTTGACCCAAAGGATGAATGTGTCCTGAGGTAAAGTGGGAGTGGAGGAAATGGGATGGGGAAGATAGATAAATATGCTTTGTGAGCTGCAAAGTTTCAGTGACATCTTAGGTATTGTCAGCAATTTATCTGAGGTATCATTTGTGTTTTCAGTTCCCCCGCTCTTGACCCTGTGATTCAGCTCCCTCAGGCTGGGAAGAGGTGGGTTTGGGGGATGTGGGTATTTAGAAGTCAATGCTCACGGCTGGCCTGTTCCCCTGCTGTGCCCTAAGAGCTCCAGAAACAAGACCCAGAAACCCTGGAGTCTCAGCAGGGCCCAGCACTGAGTTTCCCTGTGAGCTTGGAAAAGACATTTCCATTTTCTGACTTGATTTCCTTCCTCATCTATAAATGGGGGAGGGTCTTGAAGCCTGACTGGATGAACTGGATGATGTCCTCCCACCTCCGCGAGTCTGTGCTCCTTGAGATCTCTTCATGCTCTGAGATTTTGTACCAATTCTTCTCTTGTCTCTCCCCTTCTCACCTCCTTCCTGGTAGCGCTCAGGGGAAGAGCCCACTTCTGTTTGCTGCCTCCAGTTTTCCTTTCGAATGTGTTTTTCACATTAGTTTTCCAGTGATTTTCTCTTCTCACGAAGCTTGCAGTTTCCTCTAAGAGTGAAGGGTTAACCTAAGAATCAAGTCCAAACTTTTCAGCCTGCTCTTCCATGCCCTCTGGCAAGCAGATCTGTGTGACTTCATGTTTCTTACTTCTCCCACTCACAAGGGAGGTCTCGATATTCTCGGACTACACTCTGCACTTCTTTCTATTTTCATTCACACTGCGTCTTCTCTCGGGACCCCCTCCTCCCTATTTCTATAAAAATTCTGCCCATTTTAAGCATATTTAAATACTTAGCTTTTCTATGAAAACATTTCCAGTTTTCCTAATCTAAACTCACCTCTTTGCCCCCCTCCAGACTCCGTAGCCCTCTCACAGTATTTAGAATGCGCTCTTTCATATTCTGCAGATGGCTGCTCCCATATCCTTTAATCCCATTAGACTTCGAGTTCTAAGAGAAAAAAGATAGTCTCTTTAGTCCTCTGTCTGTTTCCTTCAAGTTCTGATTTACTATTTATAAGATAGGTGTTTTCCTTTCTCTTAGTTAAGATAGGTGTTTCCTTTTTCTTGTTAAAATTAAGATAGGTGATGTTGGGTGGTTTTCTCTAGCTCCTGTGCCCCTGGTAGAGTGGGATTTTGAAACAAACAACTATGTTCTTACTTTATGAATTTCAGCACTTTTAGCTATTTTCTATGTGTCATTTTTTACTTCTGAATTAGATGATGAGATCTCTGAGGGCAGAGAACTTGAGTTCCCTTCTTGGGATCCCCCACCCTCACGTACCTCTCATGGGCCCCCACTGGGCAGCTGAACTGATTGACTTTCTGAGAGTTTGTGATATGACTCTTGGGAATAAAGAATGCTTTGTGAAAATTACAGCTCCTTATGGATGGTTTGGAAGCTGGACCAATGGTGGACTGTGATCATTTCAGGAAGCCTGGGAGATGACTGCTTATGTCTTGAAGGGTTTATACAGAAAAAGAGCAGAGGAACTGTTTCAGTTTCCCTAGAAGTATCAGGATGCTGCAGTTCTTGGATCCAACTGATAAGGGGAGAGCTGAGGTCTGGCCCAGGAGCCACCTTGCCCTGCCTTGGTCCAGGTGCTTGGTGCCCATCGAGGCAGGTATCAATCCTAAGACTTCCCAGAGGGACAAATTACCCACTTTTCCTGAAAAATTCATGCCTGTGTCTTATCTCCTTGGCTGCCAAGTGGGTAGGATGCTGAATCCAGTATCCCAAGAAAACAGGAAGAGAAAACCAGGGATCTATTGCAAATACTGCTGTGAGGGAAACAATCTTTCGAAGGTCTTTGCCAGCTGAACACAGAAGGAACATTAGAGGTCACTAGGCCTAGGGCTTTTGGTGAGGATTAGCTGGGAGTGGGGAGAGATGCTGACCCCAATCCTTTGTGATTTATTGCATGGCCCCAAAAAATGAGGGCAGGTGATACTTGAATGATACACCTACACGTCACGTCCACCTGCAAATTCTCACCTCATCAGGAAATGAGAAGCAGAGAAGAGGGGTGAGAAGCCAAGCCATAATTTTCTTCACTGAATGACTGGTTCATTCATTTGTTTACTCATTTATCCTTGAAGAAATGTTTAATAAAAACAGACCCATTAACAGTGAACAGGATTCTAAGAAGAGGTTATGGGAGAGCTGGGTCCCGGGCTAGGGAAGAGCACCATTTCATCACCATGAATTCTTCCCCACAGTGGGACCAGCCCAGACAAGCACTTGCCCCCTTGGCTCTTACCCACAGTGCTTACACCCCAGCAGCCTCACACCCTTCTCTGTGCCTCAGCCATGACTTGGCTCAATTACCACACCACTTTGCCATGGGAGTTTTGCCTACTCATCTCCTTTAATCCTCAACCTCTTTATTGTGGTCACAGATGCTACACGTGGCTCCAGTTGCCCTGCAGGAAAGAAATCATTAGCTTCTTGCAGCATCCAGAAACAGCAACACCTTCCTGTCCCAGGAGCAGAGAGGAGGGCGGCCGCAGTTCAGGGATTAGGGGAGGAAAAGTGACAGTAGAGAGAGAGACCCAGGCAGGATTTTTGCTGTGACACCTTGTCTGGGCTGGCCTAAGTCAGGAGGAGTCTGAGCATCTCTCCTCCCTCCATTTGGGCAGCAGGTCAGTCTGCTCCTGCTGCTGGTGTGTAAGTGGAGAGGCTGTAGTCCACTAAGAGGGTGTTCTGGGGCCTCACCCAGAAGGTGGCTGGTGGGGGCAAGAGTGGGGCTTCTCCCTGCCACCAGAAAGCCCAGATGCCTTTGCACTGTAAGCCTCTTGGATTCTACAGAATAGGGAGCCTCAAGCGCTCAGAGCATTTCTGCCTTTGGAGAAGGGAAAATGAAGGCCCACAGGAGAGGATGTGACTTTTGCATGATCAGACAGGGTCACACAAGTAGTCAATAGGACAACTATGGTTAGAGCCCAGATGTTCTAACAGGTACATGGCACAGAATCCGATGCTGAAATTATGTTCTGCCAACATCAGATAGAAAGAACCCAGGTTGAAGGGTCAGGCAGGTCTATGTGGGAATCTCAGTTCTGCTAAGACTTGATGTGGGAATTAATGAACTTCGGTGAGAGTGTCTTATTCCATTTGGGCACAGGAAGAGAAAACCAGGGGTCTATTGCAAAGGCTGCAGTGAGGGGAGCAATCGTTCTGAGGTCTTTGCCAGCTGAACGCAGAAGGGACATTCGAGGTCACGAGGCCTAGGGCCTCTGGTGAGGGTGAGCTGGGAGTGGGGAGAGATGCTGATCCCAATCCTCTGTGATTTATTACATGGTCCCCAAAATGCTAGCATAAGTGTGTGCTCTCCTTCCCTTCCAAGGGGTCCTGGCTGTCACTGTTTTTCTGGACACTGGCAAAACATCAGAGGATGAGCAACTTGGGCACATTACTGAACTTATTTAGGCCCTTGCTTATAGAACGTGTCAGGCACTCCAGTACTTTGTGGCAGAGGTTAATGATGCTCATGATTTTATATATTAGCCATCTCACAGTGGTGAGATGTTGTCCTGAATGAGCCCATTTAAGAAGCAGTGGAGGAACTTTATGAGGCAAATAAAGCCTGTGCCATTAATTTTGAGTCTTTAGAGTATGGCTGTGAAAATCTGATCACTTTATGGAGTCTATTTTAAGCTCATGTTCACTGGTGAGGTGCTCATGAAAAATCTTCTTAGAGAGCCAAACATTTTGCAGAGGAGAAGGTAGGCAGTTCCCTCACCAAAAGGATCAAGAATGGGAGAAAGGAGGGTGGAGAGAAGCAAGGTAAGATTTTTCCATAATTTGTTCAATGATGATTATGATTTTTGTTTAAAAATTGGGGTTTTATTAGTTTATAATACTATATTAAGCTTCAGGAATTTAGCTTCACACCTCCATAAATGTGCACATCACACTGCCTAACATCAGGGTTCTAGTGCCAGTCACCACTATCAAACTGAGGTTGGCTACCTGTTCTTCCCTTCCCCCTCCTCCTCCCCTCTGGCTACCATTTGATTTCAGAGTCTAAGACCTGTTTCCCTATCGTTTTGTTAACTTGTTTGTTTTGTTTCTTTGTATTTCAAATACCAGTGAGAGCATCTGACCTTTGTCTCTCTCTCTCTGATTTATTTAATTTAGCATAATCCTCTCTAGTTCCATCTGTGCTGTCAAGAATCACAAGATTTCTTCCTTCTTTTTTCTTTTGTAACTAAGTAGTATTCCATTGAATATATTTATGACATCTTTGTTACCTAGTCATTTGTCAGTGGGCATTTAGGTTGATTTCAAGTCTTGGCTTTGTGAATTGTACAGCCGTCTTTTTCCAATTTTTGTTTTAATGTTATCAGATAAATATCCAGAGGTGGAATTACTGGGTCATATGGCAAATCTATTTTTAATTTTTGGAATAATTTCCTTAATTTTTTCCATAGAGGGTGCACCAATTTACATTTCCACCAGCAGTATACAAGGGTTTCTTTTTCTCCATACTCTTGTCCACATGTTACAAGCTTTTTGATGGAGGCCATTCTCATGGGTGTGAAGTGGTATCTCATTGTGGTCTTAATTTGCATTTCTCTAATAATAAGTGATGATGATAATTTTTTCATGAGCCTGTTTGCCATCTGTATGTCCTCTTTGGGGAAGTCTCTGTTTAGATATTTTGCTTATTTATTTAGTTTTTGTTGTTGAGTTGTATGAGTTCTATGTATATTTGAGATATTAACCCTTTGTCAGACACATGATATATGAATATCTTCTATTCAGTAGGGTGCAAAGTGATTGTAATCACTGGTACACAGATCAATGAAATAGAATTGAGAATCCAGAAATAAGCGTACACATATATGAAGAGTTAATTTTTGACCAAGGAAAGCCAATAGCAAATGACAGAGAAAGGAAGACTGGATAGCCACATGCAAAACAGATGACGCTAGATCATTGTTTAACACTAGCCACAGAAATTAGTTCACAATGGAGTAAAGACTTGGCTGTAAGACCTGGAATCATCAAACATGTAGAAGAAAACAGGGAATATGCTCTGTGATAGCAGCCTTCGAAATGTCTTTGAGGACCTGACTCCGATGGTGAAGGAAACAAAAGCCAACATGGACATATGAGACTGCACCGAATTAAAAAGCTTCCGTACAGAAAAAGAAAAACAGAAAGTGAAAAGGCAACTTACTGTTTGTGAATATCAGTGACCATCTCTTTAGACCAGAAAGTGGATAGGAAAGTGATGTGAATTTCATTCCGGGCAAATGCAAAGTAACACATTTGGTGAAGACTGTGAGATGCTCAGTGGGGAAGAGTGCTGCCTGGGCTGTCACTCAGGTACATCACTTGTTAGACTCATCATTCCCTCTGTCTCCAGACCTTGTCCCCTGACAGGAGACCTGGCTCCAGACTCTAGATGAAGGGCGCTTTTGTGCCAATAGGAGCTACTTGAAAATCCAGCTTTTGCATGATTTTTTTTTCTTTTTACTGCATGCTGGTCTGTGTCACTGTCCCTCTGCCTCAGTTTTCACAGAATGTATGAAAGCTTGTCCATGATGACGGGTCAGTATGTTCACTCTGGATTCAGCCCAAAGAACCCAATGTTTCCCCTTTCTCTTCCTGTCATTGCATGTGAACACGGGGATGCTGGTCTTTGCAGGATCTCATATCATTGTCATTGTAGAGTTATAGTGAAGACAAGTGGCTACTCAAGAAATGACAGCTGCTTCTATATTGTTTTTCTGTATACGAAAGGCTTGGTGTGATATTAGGCACACGGTGAACTTAACTCTAGCAGCTATCACTGTCGTTACTTTTATTGTTATGACTTAAATGATCCATAGGAGCAATGGGCTTGGAGCTGTCCACAGGACCCAGGAAGGGGCCCAGGAATCGCTGTACTGCTTCTTGAAGATTGTCTTCCATGTAGGCATGTCAGGAGGCCTCCTCAGCTCCCACCATGTGACTCTGCCCCGCTCTCTCTGTTCAACTTCTGTAGGCTCACCTCTCCTGCCTGATGAGCTGCAGGCCTCCTGAGACCTTCACTGTAGAAAATCTAATCATAGGCTTCAGGAAGCTCTGGGTGCCATTCCTAGCCTCTAGCACTGAGGGTTTCCTAAACTCGCCTGTGTTCTGCCCCTGGTACCTGTGTTAGAGGCAG
>RJWH01004373.1:43190-110176 GCA_004363575.1 Solenodon paradoxus
GAGAGAGAGAGAGAGAGAGAGAGAGAGAGAGAGAGAGAGAGAGAGAGAGAGAGAGAGAGAGAGAGAGAGAGAGAGAGAGAGAGAGAGAGAGAGAGAGAGAGAGAGAGAGAGGACAAGGAATATGCATCGTTAAGAGCAAAGAAAGGGATGGAATTTTTGAAAATTAACAAAGTAGGGAATGAGATCGCTACATGACCCACTAGTCTTTAGGAGTGAGAAACACAGGATGAAACTTTGGAGGAAGCGTTCACATTTGAAAATTTCCAGTCCATTCATTATATGACTTGCTAATTGAGCAAGTGTTTATTGACAATCTACTAGGCATCAGGCAAAGTACTAGCAATGGGATTGCAGCTGTGATATCCTGCCCTCAAACAGCTTTTACATTCTTGAATGAGGAGACAGAACAGATAAGCAGCATGTGATGTATGCCTGTTGATACTAGGGGTAGAGATGAACAAGGGAGGGGATGGATTGAGCTGGGAGGAATGAATGGGGGGCAAGTTCTGATTGGTAATCAGCAGCTGGGGAACCTGCTCTGAGACGTGATACTGGATAGTGATCTGAAGGAAGTGAAATTGTCTGGCTCTACTCACAGGCCCAGTCAGTTCTCAGCAGTCTTGTTGTGAACATTGAACCATGTGCTTTGAGTCTCATTTCCTCTGCATGTCAGGTACCAGTGTTTCTATCTCTGCCTCACACCATTGCATTTACTCAGTCAACATTAAGCACTGGGGACACACTGTGAACAAGACAGGTAGGCTCCAGGCCGTCCCAGATCTTGCAGTTCCAAAAAAGGAAACAAGTGAATGGTTGCCCCACAGTGTGAGGGGTGCTGTGTTAGGACATTTCTGGGGTGCTACTGTGGTCCACAGACCACCACCCCGTCTAGAGTGGGGGGTCATCTGAGACAGAAGCCTTTGTCTATTCTTCATTTCCAGGTATCTACACTTGCCTCCTGTCTACTCCTTTCTTTGACAAGTGTCTCCCCCTTTCCCATCCCAAGTCCTTTCCCATCCTACGTTTCTCGTTGTCTTAGACGTTGTGACTTCCTTGGCTTTTAGTTTCCAGTCAAATGAAGATAATAGCTGTTGCCACCCATATGCTCACAAGAATGCAGGAGTGTTACAGGGGATTAATGACATTTTAGGATTAAGGACACCATAGTAGTTTAAGAACTTTTAGCTCCTCCTAAATTCGGGGATCTCCCTAACACAATGCATTGCTAAGTCTCAAGAGTCCCCCGTGGCATTATTTCTGGTCCTCTGTGGGCCCCACACTGGCTACTGTTTGGGAAATCTGGACAGAGTTTCTTTGGGAGTCAAGTCCCAGTCCCTTGAACCCCACCCTTTTCCCTTACAGGGCTTTGTGACAACAGACCTCAGGTATGAAGTACCTGATGAGCTTGCAAGGGATGTGGCAGGTGTCAGGAAGCTTGCTGATGATGGTCAACCACAGTCATGGATGGACATGCAGCAGACACCTCAACGACTGTCTTGTTCTCTGCCGCACAGACCTCACTGATAGGATGGGCACCTTGCTGAAGGATTGGTCTCTCTCTGGGTCTTCACAGTCAGACCTATTTCTAATTCCATCTCCCTTTGCAAACTCCCCTGCTCTAGTTAGCATGGTCTCTTTGCTGAGCCATGGGCCCCTTCCCACAGCTTCACCCTGAGAGCAAATTCTGTCTGAAGTGTGTTCTGTTCTCCTGTCCATCTCTGTCCATCTACCCACCCTTTGATGTCACCCTCCATGAGGCACTCTTGAGACTTCTTTGATCTCTCCCAGAACTGAGCTTCAGGGGAATATCTTATCTTAAGTAGCACTTCAGTGTAGAGCGTGTCGTTGGAATCCTCAAGCCACTACAGATCAGCACTACCCCACTCACTCTGATGCAGTGGTTTTCTTTATTTTTTTTAAAAGGAAAGGTGCAGGCAGAAATGAAGGCAGATAGACAGTCAGGCAGGAAGAGAGAGGAGGAAGAAGCATTTTTATTTATTTTGGTTTTAGTTGTAGATCTTGTTTGTTTCCCCAGGATCCTTGGGATGTATGTGGACTGTGTTTGAGTTGGAGGTGACTGACCTAACCACTACTCCACCAGGACGCACTGACACAGTGCTTTTTAATCTGTGTTCTTTGTTACCTGTCAGGGGCTGAGGTAAGGGGCCTGATGGGAAGAATTCTCCTGCTTATACCCATTCAACCTAACTGCTTTTATCTTTCAACAGGCTAAATAAAAGCTCTGCTTTGAGGAAGGGATTCTGCTGTCAAATGGTTTGAAAAGTACTTCAGATCTGATTTGTTTATAACATGGGAAAGGGGGTCCCGAGCATACACAAAGACACACAATCAGCAGTGTGGGGATCAGAACCCCAGTACTCTAATACCTATGCTTCCTATTACCAGAATGTATTATTGAAGTTGTGACCTACTCCATTGAACTATCTAAAGTTAAAAAGTATCTCTTTGAAATCCTGATGTGCCTTATCCCTTCTTGTTCCCTTGCACAATACCCTGTTCATAGATGCTTGACGAACATTGACTGGGGCTGCAAATGTGATAGGAACAATGACATGCATATCCAGTGACTCCCCGCCCCCATACCTGCCCCATCCAGAGACCCCCTCACTGGCGTTCTGACTCTGGCCCCTCTGGTTCAGGGCCTATGATGGTGGCTGGGCCACAATGCAAACCAGGCATCTCAGAGGGATTCTAGTTTCTCCCCAGACTATGCGCATGATTATCTGCAAGGTGAGCAAGAACCAATGCTGCCCTTATTTCTCATGCTTTGAACATGGCTTAAAGCTGACTCACCGGGAAACCGGAAAGCTCCCAACACTTCCTGACAAACCCAGGCTATGTCCTTGCTCTCTGTGCCTGCAGTCACCTCTCTCCTCTGTGCATGTTCTTTGAACATTTGTCTCTTCCATGAATCTGCTTTAATTCCTCAGACTCCTGGAAATCGTCACTTCTTTCATATTAATGTTTTACATTATCATTTATTTAGCTATTTGGACTGTGTGCTAGGTGTTTTCAACCATTACATATTTGATGCTTACAATAAGTGGATAAAACAGATAAGATAATCGTTCTCATTTTACAGATAGGAAAGTCATGGTAAAAGGTCACTGAGGTAGTAAATAGCATAGCAGGATTGGAACCTAGGCAGTCAGACTCTAGAACCTATGGGCTCAACATTGGAACCATAGCGAGCTCCTATTAGGTTTGGAGACTGTCATAGTTTGGATGATTTGCTCACTGATTCTTTCACCAAATGTTCAGTCGGCACCAGCTACTTTCAAGACACGACATACAACGTTAAAGACAGGTTTGAATACTGTCTCGTTCACTTGGTGTCGGTATGTGTTGGGCTCATCTTCCCAGTGTGACCTGAAGCCCCTGGAGAGCCACCCCTTGGTTTCCTACCTCCTTTATCACCTATCCTCCTTTCCACCCCATTCAAGCTTCTAGCAGAACACAGTACAGATGTTGGTTCACTCCCTGATGACACTGCAGTGGTCATAGTCCATTGCACATGCAACAGATTCTCAGAATTGGTGGGAGGTTGGACCTTATCTGGCCCATTTCCCTGACTGCAAGCAGCCCTAACTACACACAACGCTTATATTCAAGAAAATACAATTAACATATTTAAGGGTTGGCTGTGGGACAAATCATTTCTGCTGACTTAATATGGCCTACAAGCTAAGAATCACTTTTATATTTTTAACTGACTAAAAAGCTGAAAAAAAGAACACAATTTGGGGACACATAAAAATCATATGAAATTGGTATTCCTTGGTGACCTAGCGGGTTCAACTGGGTACTGTTCACATACGTCCCAAGGTCCCCAGTTCAAGACCTGGGGTCAGGGAAACAATCAGTAATGAACAAATGAATAAAATAAATAAACTGCTTCTTCTTCTCTCCTCCTGCTTGCCTGCCTGCCTGCCTTCATTCCTGTCTGTACTTTTCCTTTAAAAAATCATATGTAATGAAGTTTCAATGTCCGTAGTGTTATTGGAATACAGCTATGCTCACTTGTTACATGTTGTCTGTTGTCTCTGGCTGCTGTCTTGCTGCTGAGTGTGCTCGCCATTGCAGTATGATGCTTTTGGTCATGTTGTAACAGTTTATTTTATTGTTTATTACTAGGGCATACCCATCACATCAAAAAAACTAGACCCAAACCAAACCAAACAAAAAACAAGCAAAAGAAGAGAAAAGTCATCTTCAAATGTTACACTTTATAAAGCATGGCAAAATATGATTTGCTGTTGTTAGGGAATAAGATGACAAATATTATGTTTATTACATAGTGAAACTGTAATTGTGCAAATGCAATATAATCTATGCTGATGTTATCAACTCAGCACTCATCACAATGTTCCCAACTCATGGGAAACAACGGTCAGAAAAATGAAGACATTTAAAACAAAATATGTCCATCACAGCAGAATTGCTTTACCAAAACAAAAACAAAAACAAAAACCAAGCAGAGTATCCACCAAAGTATATTTGAGTGGCGTATTTTTTAGACAAACAAGGAAAGTTGTTTACCATTGTTGAAATTTATTCATTACGTCATGTTTGATTGCAGCAGCTGCAGAAACATGTTCAGAGGCAAAAAAAAACAACAACCCAAAACTTGCTTACGACTGACAAATAGTGATGACATTAGGAATCTCAATCATTAGTTGAAAACAAGGCAATTGATTTTGAGTGATTTTCTTGATTCCTGATGAGTTAAATGTTTCTGATACTGCTCCGCGGTTTATTTGAGTAGTTCACGCTGTGTGAAGTAACTGTAGAATTAGTTTCTGTGGATAGTGTATGGAACAACTGCCTGGAAGGATCTTTTCCAATCAGAGAAAATACTAATTCCCTGAAGAGGAATGAGGTGTAAAAGGGAAGAAAGGGCTTAGTCAGAAAAAGTTTCAAAACTTATGAAAATGTGATGTTTAAAACAGATGATGAATCGTTTTTACTCATCAGCAGATGCTTTGAGGAAAATGCTTGCAGCCTTCATGTGCTGTTGAGCTGGTGGTGTCAGTGAAGCTCACCACCGAGATCGC
The DNA here is from genome assembly GCA_004363575.1 of Solenodon paradoxus. NCBI lineage: Eukaryota > Metazoa > Chordata > Mammalia > Eulipotyphla > Solenodontidae > Solenodon > Solenodon paradoxus. The sequence continues at coordinate 48,266 of RJWH01004373.1, forward strand.
ATGACCTTAGTCATCCTCAGTTCTGTGATTTTTGGGTCACGAATAGAAAATGAAGATCCTCATTTGCCCAGAAGTTTGATGGCTCATCCATGGTCAGGTTTTTCTGTGGTTTTTTTTAATTCAAGGTTGTGATTGAAAATCTTTCTTGCGCTGTCTTTGAACACAAATGGCCATGGAAATTGGCTGTTGTGGAAGACTTGATAATATTTCTTAATGAATTAAATCTAAATCGAATTAAAAACAAAACAGCACTTAAGCGTGAAACAGAATACTATGGCAAAGTTATTTCAAAGCCACAACGAACATTGTTTGAATCACAGACGTTAAACTGATTTGCCCAGGAGTCAGCATACTGTGCTTCAAAAGTTAAAGTATGTCCTGTACTCCTGTACCGTCCAAAGTTAAAGTAAAAAGTGGAGTCTTCATTGCCACACAAATTTGTACGGATGCATCTTCTGACCCAGATGACACTTCCAACTGCATTTTAAAGAAATTGGTGCAACTGCAAAGAAAATTTCCATGAAAAATATTCATTTAACTATGTACAATTGAAGAACTTTCTTCTCAACCTTGAATGAGGTGCAATTACTCTTTAATATAATACCATTTTAGAAAGCAAATATCAAGAAATAAATCTAGTAGAATTCTATAAATACTTTTCAGGTTTTATTTGATATCAGTATTTGGCAATATCTGTGAGATATTGAGAGATTTCTAGTGATGGAATATGTAAAATCTTATTTACTTATTACGTATCAGATGAACATTTACAATTGATTCTGATGATAGAAAACAATAACTTTGAATCCTAATGAAATGAAGTGTTACTCCTTAAATAAGAATTACATTTTTTTTCTCATTGTTAGGCCTATATTAACAAAAATATATTCAATGATTATTATTATATTTTGAACTTCATCAATAAAAATTGTGGAAATTAGTTTTTTCTTGTTATATATAAATATCTATATGTACTACCCTTAGATCACAAATGCTTAATATTTATTATCTGACACTTTGTGGAAAAATATTTGCCTACCTCTGATTTGATTTGTACTGGAAATGTCCAGAGCCATATCAGACAGGCAGACAAGCAATAGCCAAAAGATCATTTCCTTTATAGTTTTTTTTTTCCTTGTCAGAAATACCTTCTTGAATCTGAGTTCTATCCTTTGTCCTGTGGTTTTGCTGGCTTCTTCATCAGCTGAGAGCCAGGTCAACGGGTCATTGTGGAAATCAGTTTAATTTGCTCTGAGTCAGTTCTGTGTAACATAGTAATAAAGTTCTTTTATTGCATTTGAAAAAAGACCTAAGGGTTTAGCTGTCTGAATTGGAGAGTCTGGTTTTCATTTATGGGAACTGTCTCCCTCTGAGGCATTAGGTGCCATTTGGGATGGGAAAGGTAGAGGTTTGGGACAGCTGCTGGACACCTTGCAGTGGTGGTCACAGAAGGGAGACTGTTCAAGGGCCTTTGGGTATATCTAGGATGATGAAGAGGGACCAGGAGAGTCAGAGGAGCCAAAAGGGAGGACCGGGCTCCGTCAGGATGAAGCATGGCCAAGGACTTGGCTTAGTCCTCTCCCCAGGCCAGGGCAGCCTCTTTGTTCTTCTTTGTCCCACTGTAAGCGCCTTACTGTGTTCTTTTATGTTTGTATTCAAGAAAGGGAGGAAGCAGCCCTATTTCACAGATGAGGAAGACTAAACTCAGAGAAGCTAAGTAATTAAGAAACTGATAGAATCAGTATAAAATGGTTCTGGGACTCACACCCAGTATTTCTAAGTCTCCATTCAGCGTCCTTTGCCCTGCTTGGTGCTGTGCTGAACACAGGGTAGGTTCTGAGCCTTTGTTGGTTGGTTGATGAAGATGTTGCCACTCAAATACCCACCCCAGTTTACTCACATCCAACACAAGAATGCTAGTGCTAGAGTTTTACGAGCAGAGACAACAGGGGTTTTGAAAAGGCAAGTGAAGGGTACTGAAATCAGATTTACCCTTTTTTGCTGGGAACTCAGAGGAGTCATATCAAGTGGAAACTTGTCCTCTATTCTTCTAGGACAGGGGTGGAAATGAATTTGCAATCTAATCTCAGTGGCTGGTCTTTTGTCTGAATCGCTTGCAAGATGCAGACCCATCTCTGTGCACTCCCCAAGGTGGTGTCCAGCTGCTGCTTGGCCATTATATCTGATGGAGGAGGTCCCCACCAGGAACATCCAGTCCCACCCCTAGGTAGGTCTAGCCATGAGGAATATCTGTCTGCTTGGAGCTATAATCTACCTGGGACCTCTGCCCCTTCGTTCCCATTCTGCCTTCTGGAGCAATGTAAATCAGGGCGTTTTGAATTCTTGCTCCGTGTGACATCAGAAAGCAATGGCCAGACTCCCTCCTACATCGCTTCTCTATCTCCTTGACGTCTGTTCTTTCAAGCTTTTCTCACATGCTGATGACTTCAGAATATTCACAATCTTGGCTACCCTCTCTGGATATGCTGTGTTTGTCAGCAACTCTCATACACATGGTACTTAACTGATTGGCACTCGGAATGGACTGGCACTCATTCATTCATGTTTGCTTATTCGACAAATATTTGTGTGAGCTTGCTCTCTGCCAAATCCTGGTTATGTGCTAGGAGATATAAGATTTAATTCAACTCCTGACTTTGTGGTTCCTGATTAATTTATAAAAGCAAATAATCCCACATAAAACTAATGACAAGCTGTGAAGCAGAGCGGCACTCTGGAGGGAGGTTCTCAGCTGCTGGTGCCTATGGCCTGTTTACACAGACTGCGGAGCTGGATGGGCCCAGGGAAAATTCAGGACAGCAAGTCCTGTGCTGACACAGGGGACCAGGAGCGCTTGGGTTATTCATGCCCCCAAAGTGAGGACTCATGTATTTTCAGATCTGGTGGAATATTGCCAGACTTATTCTTGCACTTTCAGCCTCTCTGCCTCACCCTCTTTTTCTTCTCTCTTGGGGGAAGACATAGGCAGAGACCAGTCAAAGTTGCAAGAAAGAGTCTTGGGAAAGGTTCTGGAGGAGTTTTGAGATAGCTCTCTGGGCTCAGCCAGTTCTGGGGAATGTTATGTCTGGGTGGCCTCTGCTTGTTCACAGATTTCTAAGGCTGTCCCTGCAGGTCTCTCTCATGTCTTTCCTAGTCCTGAAACATTAGTTTGAGTCAAGCTTGGTTCATTTGCCCCAGTCTGGCCTTCTGGCTACATCTTGGAGCTCTGGATGCCCCCTGTGGCTGACAGAGAGGCTGAGGTCAGTGCAGTGGCAGCGAGGGCACAGGCCGCTGGGCAGACAGCCATTAAAGAATGCCCAGGTCTGTAGAAACCTGGTTTCCCCCATCTCATAATAACAAGAGACTATCTAATAACTACTGTTATTGTCACTTTTGTTGCTCATATTATCATTATTGTGATTACTGAGCACTGACCATCCTAATCACTGCCAAATCAGAAGAGGAGCTTCATCTGACCCAGACACCCTGGGGCCTGGGAGTTCACCCAGGTCAGAAATCACCAGAGGACATTATGAAGGGACTGTCATGGAGAGTAAGGTCTCCCTCAGGTGACAGAGCCGGAGCTGGAGCCAGTGGCAGGCTCTGACCTGGCAAAGGATGAGACGCATTGGGATGAAAAGCCTGAGTGGCTTCAGTTGTCAAGTTGCATGGAGTTTAATCTCAACCCCTGTGGTGGGCCAAGCAAGGGGCCCACCACCATTTTCTGTACTGCTCTAGGCACCGAAGGCCTGGATTTGCAGTGTGGTCTAGCTGTTAGAAGGAAAGATACAAGGCCCGAATAACTCAAGAGCTAGGCCAAAGTCAATAGAGGCAAGAAGGATGAGAGCAAATAATCCACGGAGACCTGAAAGCACACATTATGGAGGTGAGGCTTCCTCCAAGTCTCCCTCCAAGTAATTTATTCAGGTTGGAGACAGGTGAGGAGTGTCCAGCAGCTCCTGAAGGAAGTACCTAGACACAACTACCCTGAAGGAAATCAATGTGGATAGTTTTGTGTGCTTGGAAATAGTTAACAGGGAACAGGGGGCTTTAGAGTGACAATGACAACAAAGAGGTCACTGCAATGTTTTAAGAAAAGGGGAGTGGGAGAAGTTTGAACTTTTCTATTTCCTGTAGCAGTATTTAGTGAAAGGACATTCTGGCACTTTAGGATCTCCCTCAAGGGGAATATTATTTTCTGTCCTCTCTGTCTCCTGTAAACTTGTGAGAGGTGACCTGGACTCTTAAGTGATCTTGTGCACATGGTGGGCATGTCCCAGTGTCCTGGCCTGAGAAGGGGGCCTAGAGTCTATTATACAGGAGTTTTGGTGTTTGGTTCACCAGTCAGGGAATGCTGAGTGTGGTTAGTGTGAATCAGACTCCTGGAGCCTCAAGAACCTGGGGAGCCCTGAGCTGACTCTGTAACCATCAGTCTATCAATGGTGTAAACTCACTTCAGACTCCATTGCAGTTTTCTGGCTGACCTAATCCAGGCTGGAAGCTGGCACAAATTCCCTATGACATTTATAGTTTTGTTTTGTCTTTTTTTTTTTTTTGTCGTTGTTGTTGTTATAGAAAGAGGCCTTCTAATGGGAGAATAAAATCTAATTTTCACTTATCAGCCATGGGACATTGGTCCCTTTCCTGTCTACAAGTCTGGACTCCAAGATGCCCTGAGCATGGTCCTGGCAGAGCACCCAGAACCAAGGAGGATACTCACCCTCCACATCTGTCAGAGGTCCCGGCTCATGGACTTGCTCTGGAATTCCGAAATTTCCAAAATGTCTCACTCGGACCTCTCCTCTGTGGTCTTCATCTCCTGCCAGTTTTCATCTCCTACAATTATGACGAGAAATATAAATTATGGCCCTGAGTCTTAGGAATAGAGTCCTGTTTTCATTTATGCAAAGATGGGACATGGGAAAGAAGAGGAAGTAAACAGGAAAGGAGGGAGAGAAGAACAAAAGTAAGAGGGGCGAGTTTATGAAGTAAAGGAGGAAAGAACAGATTAATAAGAAGAAATAAGTGAGAGAGAAGAGATGAGAAGGCAACTGCAGAGAGTTGGGGCAGGAGGGTCCCAGGACATGAGGCTCTGTGTGCCTCTATCTTGGGTCTTCTCAGATTCGCTCAGCCTGAGCCTCACTCCAACACCCTGCAGTCCTATGGCATATGTCATACCGCCAGCATGGGTCTTCAACAGCCAGTGTTGCCCCGGGGGAGGCATCTGCTATTTTTCTGGGGCAGCAGCTTCATAGGTGGAGAGGCAACAATCTAACATCTTGAATTCACAGAAACCTCTCAAGTTCGCCACTATGGCGGCCAAGTCAACAAGCATTCATTGAGCATCTCCATGTCATTCCCCGTGTAGTGCTGAGGAATAGAAAAGCAGAGTCCCTGCCCTTGAGGGACTTGTAACCAGGCAGTGGTGGTGGTTGTGCTTGAGTGACCAACACAAGCACATAAAGAACTGTGGTTCAAGCCTGAGCACAGTGAGTGGTCAGCGAGGGTCCCTAAGCTGTAAGTGCCAAGTATTTATGGAAAGAAAAGATGGGTTTATCTACCAGTAGGTTTGTCAATGACATGGGGAAGAGAGGTGGAAGTTTGTAGTCTGGCCCCTTGCAAGGACAGTGCTATGTGCTATTGTGCTCACAGAGACAGACGTTAAAGGCACAGAGAGGAAAATGTGCCTGGAACTGCGGGTGAAAGCTGGACTTTTTAGTACAGACATCTAAAGGCAGAGCCAAGGATAACTTCTGAGCTGTGAAGTGTCAGCCCTGGGGTGGTAGCTCAGTGGGGTGGAGGGAAAATGTAAGTCTCTTTTTAGTGGACCAGAGGCCTCTTCTTCACAGGGTTGGCTACAGTGACCCTGTGAAGAGACGGAGGGGTGGATGATATGATGGAGGCACAGGCTCCTCCTGGGCAGGATTCTTTCTCTGAAATCTGTTCCTCCTCCTAGTCTTGAGCACTTTGGAACTGGGGCCAAACACTAACCAGCCACCCAAACCTGGGTTCTGGACACCACCCCTGGTAAACCATGTGACCTTGGGCCAGCAATTCCCTCCTTTCAGACTTCCACGTCCGTGAGCATCTGGAGACATCTGGTGGCAGTTAAGAGGAGGTCAGTGCAGAGGAAGTCAGTAACATCAGAGAACAAAGGCTTGTGGACATCATTCAGGTGGCTCCCAGGGGCCTCCAAGCTCTTTGTGGGTTTGGAAGCCAGTTAGGCAGTCTGAGGGTTCATTCTTGGAAGATGGTTCTGCTTTTTGGTCAGTTTTCCAGAAATGTTTCCTTGTTTCAGTTCCAAAGGTTCACATTTGGTTAGCTTTTTACTTATTTTCACGTCAGCAATTTCTTTTCTTGGTTCCATATATTTTATTCTGAAGGCAAATCTTGGTGTTTAACACAGTACCTGAAACATTAAAAAGTAAGTTTTTATAGTATTTACTAAGTGTCTTTCAGGACCCTACTATCATTCCCATTTTATATATTAAAAAAACCTGAGACACAGAGGTGTTAAATGATCTTTCCAAGGGACCCTCTGATAGCCTAGCTTAACAGATAGTCCACCACCTCTGGCTGGCATAGTCCACGGTCACAGACTTCCCAGGGACCTATGTTTATGACCCAGGGCCTAGGAGAACAGTCAAAATGAATATATATGTATAAATATAATATCTGTATGTATATATATACATATTAAATAAAATGCTTCCTCTTCCTCTTTCTTCCTGTCTGCTTGCTTGCCTTCATTCCTGCTTGTACCTTTCCTTCAGGGAGAAAAGGAAAAAAAAACCTACCGCAGGTCACCTAGCCATTCAGGGCAGTAGTCAGGACTTGATAACCTAGGTATTCTAACACCATAATCTCTACTTTTAACTTTCAATAAACAACTATTGACTGATGGACAGACATGCATGTTACCTGAGAGACTGAAAAAATATTTATTCCAAAATGTGCTTTCCGCTGAGGGGGTGGGTATAGTTATATAATATTTAGCATCAGGTATGGCCTTTTCTTAGAGTTTCCTACGTGCATTTTTTTTTTTTTTTTTTTTTTTTTTTTAGTAAAGGAAAGGTGCAGACAGGAACGAAGGCAAGCAGAAGCAACCGGGCAGGAAGAGAGAAGAGGAATAAACATTCTATTTTATTTTTATTCGATTGTTCATCCTGGTTGTTTTCCTCAGTCCTGGGGTGTGAACATGGGTCTCTGGGGGCATATGTAAGTGTGCAGGCTGAAGATGGCTGACCGAACTGCTACTCGACCAGGGCATGCCATCTTATGTACTTTTTGGGTGTATCTAGTATATGAAGGATTACCTTAACTCTTAGTGTGAATTTATTAGATGTTTTCATTGTCTTATTGAATGGATACGGCAGAGGGAAACTGTTGGGTTCTGCAAAGGAATCTCAATAAACATTATTTTTCCTTGCTAATGTTCTAAGCACGTTTGAAAAATTCAGCAAAGGAAAACATGGCAACCAAAATGCTATCTTTTTACTAATAGTTAAGCTCTACGCAGAAATTTTATGTCTGTTATCCAGGGCCTGCTCATGATTGATCCTCTAGGCAGGTGCACACACTTAGCGGAGTCCTGGCTGGGGCAGGCTTCCCTGCACAGGTCTCTGTTATGTCTGGGAGGCTCTCTCTGTAATTCACAGGGAGAAGCAGGGCAGACCTGAGCTATTTATTCTTACAAAAATTGCCAAGTAATTACATCCTTCTATCATTTTAAGGCAAAGAGAAGAGGGTGGAAAGAGACCAGACATGAGGGAAAGTCATTCCTACTCAGCAGAGACCTTAGACACCACCTGGATGCCCTCTTATGCAGGGAGGAAAATGGACCTGGATAAGCAAGTGTTGCAAGTTTTTGAGGGAGACAGAACATCAGATATCCTGATTTGGGCCAGTGCTTCATCTACATGGTACTACATTGACCTCCTACTAGAAGAGTGAGCAGAGAGAGTGCTGGAGGTGTCCAAGGGATTTTTTGGGAAGAAGGAGGAAAGAAGCAGTGAAGCTAGGGTGAGTGTGCATAGTGAATCGGGCATAGGGTGATTCCTGAGCACTTCCGAGCAACAGGTATTGCAGTCAAGTCCTCTCTTTCCTATATGCTGTGATCACCTACTGTATTATCAGGGCTCTCCAGAGAAACAGGACCAATAGGATCTATGCCTCTATCCCTCCCTTCCTGTCCCTCTACATATATATCTCCAAAATACACTATCTCCAGAACACACACATTATATAGATATATAGATAGATACAGATATAGATAAAAATATATTGACAGAAAGAGAGAGAGAGTGATTATAGGAATTGGCTTCTGTGTTTATGGAGGAGACTGGCAAGTACAAATTCTGCAGTACATGGCTCAGCAGGTTGGATACCCAAGACAACTGATGGTGCAGATGATATTCAAAGGCAGTCAACTGGAGAATATCCTCTTGTTCACTCAGGTCTTTTGTTCCATTCAGACCTTTGACTGTCTGGGTTAGATCCATCCACATTATGGAAGACAGTCTGCTTCACTTAAAGTTCATTGAATGAAAAGTTGATCTCATCCAAAAAACCCTACAGGTTGATTCACAGAATTAACCATCACACCCACCTATTCCTTTGATTGACTTTAGGAGGCTGATAGTTTTCCTTGACTTTAGTCATTGGAGTACCATTTTCAGGATTTTTGTTGCAATATCCGTGTATTCTTTACTATTTTCTTTAAACCAGCATTTACTACGCGCTGTTGAAAAACGTAATCTCACACCAAAATAAAATTGGCATAAGTCTTTTTTGTACCAGTTGTTATTTTAATACACATAAGAATAAATAATTCCAACAACTGAAGAGTAGGCAGCACCTCAAACCATCTTGTGTTCTCCATTAGAATCTCAATTGTAAGGGATGAAGGTGCTTGAGGCTCTGACTGGCCACCAGGGGGCGCAGTTGCCTGCCGTAGCGAAGCGCGTCTCTCCGGGGTGTTGTGGGAGGCGGTCGTGTCTTCTAGTTTCCGCTAGGGCTCGGGTAGGAGAGGGACGACCAGAGCTTCTTCCCAAAAGGACCCCTCCACCCCGTGTGTTGAGGAGCGGTGGTCCGAGTCCGACGTCGCCACCTCCACTGTGGGTCTGGAGATCGGGCCAGCTGGCTCTGCAGGCTTCCCCTACACGGAGGGCTTGGGCAGCCGAGCTGCAGAATCGCGGGTTGACTATGTGCCTTCTTCCGGGCTAGACTTAACAGACATTTGAGACTTGAAACCTTGACCAATCGGAGTACCACCAGGTGGGCAGGGGGATGGGTGGGCGTGTTCCGGGGTGGGGCTCGGGGCTTTCGTGTGAGGTTGGGGGAACCCCAGTCTGGGTGAAGCCCGGCATGTGGGAACCCTATTCGTGGTCACTGGCCGGGGGCGCGTTTGCAGGAGGCGCTGCCTCCGCGCCGTCCTCCCGGAGCGCAGCGCACGGCCTCGGCGGCCCGGGGCAAGTGGGAGGGCCGCTACCGGGAAGTGCGGGAACCCGAGGGGCGGGGCCCCAGCCAACCTAGCCTCGCGGGCTGTGGGAGCATCAGGGGCCCAGCCAGCGTCCCCACGTGGAGCTCGACAGTGGCCTCTGTGGCGCATCCTCCTCCTAAGGTGACGGGTGTGAGCGAGCAATCTTTGGATTCGAGCCCAGCACCGCGGGGTGCCTAACTAGGGGCGGCGGGCGCTGGCCTGAAGCCCGCAGCAGGGTCCGTCTCGTTGCTGTCGGTCGCCTTCATTGTGCTTGATCCCTAGTTGTGGTCCCCTAGTTCTGGCCCTCCACGCACGCTCGTGCGCGCCGGTGTTCCTCCAGCATGTGCCCATCACGTCTTGATTTGTCTGGTTATTATCCTAATTTGTAAAGGAAACGATTCATCCAGAAAACTCTGGCCAGTAAGGGTATTATTGCCTTAAGGGACCCATGTTAGGATTAAATAAACTAGCACGTGCCAGTGTTTAAAACAGTGCTGACAGGAAAACCCCAGTGCTTGTTCCTTCTCGTGATTATCGTGGAATTGCGTTCTGGGAAAAGAGACAAAGGGTCCTTGGGAGGACGTTTTTAACTCCCTGCCAGGAGTTTTTGGAAACTTCTGATGTGCAGACTAGGCTCTCCTATTTTTGAGTGTAGTCTGGTTGTCCTCCCTGGCTGAGGGGGCAGATGATCCCTGAACTCCTGGATATCCTGTGTTTATTTGCGCAGGTAGCTACTAAATTGCCTGCAGGTGGCCCCAGTGCACCTGGGATGTGTTTGAACTTTTGCATTTAGTCAGGCTTTGTTGAAGTTCTGTGGTACAGGGTATTACGTAGGACTTTTGAGAGTGTGAGCAGAAGACCCTGGATTCAGGGAGAATATACGTGTTTTGTTATTCTAGTTTTTTTTCTTTCACAAGATTTTGGCCTTTGATTCATTCATTGTTCATTCAACAAATTATTTCTTGGATGCCTGCTCTGTTTTAGATTTTATTCAGTTGCTTGATATGTATCAGTGAACTAAAACAAAGATGCTTGCTCTCATGGAGTTGTCATTGTATCAGGAAGCAATCAAGATAATAAGCACTTTAGAGTATTCTGGAAGGAGTATGAAGAGAATACTGTAAACAGAGCGTATGGAGATGGTCATGTTGCCGTGTTGACCAGGGTGAGTAGGAGAGGGCTTATTAGGGAGGCAAGATTTGAGCAGAGACTCAACAAGTGAAGTTAACTGAGCAGAACTCCATGATAGGAGTGTTTTGGAGACTATGAAAAACTTGGAGCCATTCCATAGACCCATTAGAGCTACAAATTACGTTTTGTAGCTGAGGTGATTCAGGCTCAGAGAAGTGAAATGACTTGTGTAAGATTTCAGAGGAGGTTGCTGGCAAAGCTGGTACAGTTTTGCCTCCTCATTTTTAGCCTGGTGCTTATACACCAGATTGCATTACCACTGCTGTTTGCCAAGACATGGAGACTTCCTGTAAATCTGTACAGCACACAGCTGCTTAGGTGGTGACTCACTTTATTTTGGCATATTTCCCTCTTTTAGGCAAAACCAGAACTGCCAGTGATCTGTTTTATGTAATCAATCAATATTTATTTTGCTAAGTGCTGTGGAGGGAAATGAGGAATGGACCCTGCACCCGAGGCACGAATAACCTAAACGTTTAGCTTTCATCCACTTTCCCTCCTTCTCACCACAGAAGTCTGCTCATGATCTCTACCTACAGCTTAGCTGTGAAGTCATGTTCTCAAACTTGGCCATCCACTCCTAGCGTCTAGGTTCCTGAACTTTCCTGTAGATTCCTTTTGTTCCCAGTCAATGAATATGCCCCTGGTTAACTGAGGGTCCCACATTTCTTCTCCCTTGACCCAGAGTTGGACTACTCTGTGAGACCAGGCTTATGCTTTGCCCTGTCCTCTTAGATTTCAATTAGATACCCCACCTGGATCCATAGTTCCCTTCTAGAACTGTTTCTTTGTCACCTGCATCTTTGTCACCTGCATCCTTGGTTAATGTGAACCATCCACTTGGGTGTTGACTCTGTCCTATTTGGAAATGGTGCTCCTCAGACACTGAACTGCCTCTCTGAGCCTGTGTTAGCTCTCTCGGTTTCTGGCCCTGAGAACTCAGAACATGTGCAGAATCCCTTTCCCTGCCGCCTACACTTGCAGGAAGGAGATGGGTGTCTTGCATTAAAATTCTGGATTATGGTGGGTGGTTGTGAAAGAGCAGTTAAGGACAGGAGACCCTATTTCTGGCAAATTAGTTGAGAACTGGTATTTAGAGGAGAGGGCAGTGAATAGGAATGAGGAAGGTGGAATTCCCGGTCTTAAAGAATGGGTAGAATTAATGGGTGGATGGGAGAGAGCAGGGTGGGGGTGAACTTGAGGTGTTGTGGGACAACGAGGGATTAGCCTAAATGGAATGGAAAGGGAGTGTTTGGGAGTGGTAGTGGGGAGGGGATAGATAGGCCGGGCGGTGCCTGAGCGGGCCCTGGAGTTCTGGGTCAGGAAGTTTGCATTACAGCATTGTAAACTATTCTCAAACACTGGAAGTTCTTAGGAAACTGACATAAGGTACATTGACAACATGTCATCAGGACCTGTACAGTCACCTGCCTCTCTGTGAGCACCTTAAAATTGCTATGTTCCTGTACACCTCAGGTAGAAGTTTCTCTAGGTCCTTCTGTCAGTCCTGCTTCTTACTTATTGCTTGTTGATTCCTAGTCTTCTCTAGTGTCCTAGAACAAATGCTGCTAGAGGACAAGGACTCCATCTGCTTCTCTGTTGTAGCCCAGAATCCAGCACAGCATCAGATGCTCTCAAGGTGCTCTCAGAGTATTTGTTGACTGAATGAATTGCCCTAAACTAAACATTTGTCCTCCAAACCAGCTGTACTTTTCTAGTGTTTGAATGGTTAGTACCATCTTCATCTGTCTAGTTTGAAAGTCGCAAACTTGGAGTCACCCTTGATGAAGACATGTGCCCCAGGCCTGAATGCCTTTTACCTTTACATGGAGATCTTGTTCTATCCTCCATTATAACAAGATAGCACAGTATCCCCTGCTGCATTTTAGGGGTGAAGCCTGAAATCCTCAAACGTGAATGATGAGGGGAAAGAGGTGAGAGGCAGGGCTTTTGGTAAATTGTAAATTATATCTTTCTAAATATCGGTCTCATAACTTTCTGCCCTCTTTCAAAGGACAGAACCATGAAGAGCTTGAGAGCATGGACTCTGGAGTCAGGTTGCCACAGCTCAGCTGTCTCTGGGAAGCTGCCTACTCTCTTTCTCTAGTGCAGTTTCCTCATCTATGAAGTGTCGGTAAGAATTATACTTTAGCGCAGTTATTGCGATTCTGTTCTTAGAACAGCACATGTAAGTGTAAATGTTTTTTTTCCATTATTTATCTATAAATATTCAAGGGACCAGTGAGACAACGTATGTAATGTTCTGATGCCACTTGGGGCTGCTGATCTGAGACTGGTGGCCATGCTTCATCTGGGACCGCCTGGTCCGGGGCCTGGTAGTGAAGGGATGTTAGAATTTGTGAAGACCAAGTAATGTGGGAGATGACACAGGGAGGTGCCATAGGCAGATGGGATTATTTTGCGTGGAATGAGTGCTTGAGTTCCCTGATGCACTGAGGAAGAGTTTCCAGTCTTGCAGAGGAAGCTGAAAAACTCTGTCCTACCCTGTTTTTGCTCTGTAGGAGGAGGAGGTAGCCAAGTCTAAAACCAAGTAAATTATCACTGGCATTATTGGTGTCTTATGTAAGTTGTCCTCTATTCTAGAAGTCTCTCCTTTCTCATGTGATTCTTTCTCCCCTTGGTGAACACAACTGGACATTTCACTCTAAGAGTGGTGGTGGTATTGAGGTGAGCCAGGAGAGTTTGGGGCCTTTGCCAAAATGGTTGACCATGCAAAGTTACTTTCATCCTTGGATCTTTGTGTCTCATCATTTTCTGCACTTCATATTGTTGCTACCTCACCCAGACAAGCAGGGCAAAGATGGATTTGAGACCTGTTACTTTATATAGTAGAGTCATTTCAGTTTTGCTGAATTTTTTGAGGTTCTTGGAAGTGAAACATTTTAGAGCTACAGAAACAGCTGTGACCTGCTGTGTGCAGTATTGATTAGGTCTTTTCCAGGCCCACTCTGGCTTCACACCATGGTCCTCTAAAGATTCTCAGTCCATCTGAGGGACCAGAAGACCTAGATATCACCCTTCTAAGTACAAAAGGTAAGGTCCAGGTGTGAGGCATTAAAATTTGCAAGAAGATGCTGCAAGAAGAACCTTTATTTTAAAGTTTTTTTCTACTCCATCCATGTCCAGAATAGAAAAAAGAAAATCCACCGGAATAGGGATGGAGGAGAGTCTGGATTAAAAATAAAGGGTAGGTTGCAGTGTGTGGGCCTGTGTTTGCCTCTGCCCCAGGCCCTGCGAGGGTGGTTAGTGCTACACAAAGATCTTGCCTCCCAGGGCTGAGATGACACAGGCCTCCCTGTCTTAATATCTCCACTGGGACTGCCAGCTTGTGGAGAGTCCTACAGTGAGTGCAGTGAAAACCTGGTCAGACACGTCTTGACATGAATGTTTAGAGAAGAAACTCAGGTCCCTGAGAATCTTTTAGTCTAAGAGTGGCCTGAGAGGACATCCGAAGACTGATACTCCTTTTTCCTTCCAGTATTATTTTCGAATCTTCTTCCTATTCCAGTCTAGTCACTTCTCTGCTTCTATCTTTTGGAGGATTTAAATCTCAGTATATTGTCTTATTCCTGCCATATGGGTCCATTTTGGACTCTAAACCTCAAGTGGCTTCTAATGTGGGCTGCACTCTCCATTTATTCCTTGATACTTTCCCAGAGCTCTTTGCAGAGCCAAGCCATTTCCTGAGCGAGTCATCTATTTAAAATATTCAGACATTTCTCTGTTTGCTCCCTCAGGCCATTTCACTCATCCAGTACCCACTAGACTTCCCAAGATTGAATATTTTACTGATTGTACTTTGACTTTGTGATAATCTTTTTCAGTGTTCCCTCCTCTTTGATGCAGTTGGCAGCTTTATTTCCAGTATGAGTCCCTGGTTCTCCTCTTCTCCCTGCTCTTCCTCCTTCTTTGTTCGTTGTTAACATCTACCACTCTCTGATTGAGCCCCTCATTTTGGATCACTAGAATTTCAATAGGATTTTTGAGATAACTATCTTCTGGTCTTAATTGAAGCCAGGCTTTTCCTGAAGAAGGCTTCTTTTTGGTGGTTCCAGTGCAGGAACATACTTTCCCTGCATTGTGGGTGGGCTGGAGATGGGCCGGGTGTGCTCTTTGCTCACCACTGTGGCTTCTTTGAACAACCACTCCTCCAGTGATGCACATGCACTCCACCCTCTTTCCAGCCTCATTTCTTTTCCTCGACTAATCTCCTTGCCCTATAACCATATTAAATGAGGACCTTGGCACCTGTCTCTTTCCACCCTGACTTTTGTCATCATTCTGGAAAACTTTAACAACCATGTTGGCGACACATCTGAATATTTTCTTATACTCCATTGACTTCTAACTCCACTCCACTTCAGCCTCCCATTCAAATGGCCACACTTTAGACCTAGTCATTTTCAACTGCTCCACCACTGAAGTCATGAACCTTGAAATTCCACTTACTTATCGCATAGCCTTCTAACTCTTTCTATTCCCAGGTCCCCACAAAACCAGCTCTTGGAAAATAATTTTGCTTTTTATTTTGAGTAATTGACACTAGGAAACATTTTGTCCTATTTGCTTTAAATCTCATTAAAATGAGTAAATCATTCTAGGTGCTTTGAAATCTCCCGTGTGTTCTTCCTTCAGATTCTAATCTCCTTCTCTCTTCAGAGGCAGCCACCATCATGAATTTGGTGAATATGTATGTGTGTGTATATGTGTAAGATATAATCTTTTGTGTGTTTTAAACCTTGCATAGTATACTGTGCATAATTTGCAACTTGATTTTCATGCAATGTTATTTTAAAAAAATCTACATATGCATAATAGTTTATTCCTTCTAAGTGTTCCATAGCACTATCAGAATGTAATAAGAATATAAGAACCTAGTGCTACTTAGCTATTTTCCACATTCATCATTGCGAATAGCGTTACATTACACATCCCTGTTCCATCTTCCCCCACAAAGTAGTGTAGTGTGAGCCTAAAGTAGAACCACACGTAGACTGTGGTACATTTGTGTGGATTAGAAAGACTTCCTCTTTTCATGAACCTACTCCTCTGAACACATAGCTTAGCAAATGGAGAGTGCCTGGGTCAGTATAAAAGTATTCAGGTGGATGTAGCTTTGTACTAGGAATCCGTGGATTGTTACGGGAACATGGATGGGAGTTCTTGGACTTGCTCCATATGGGCATTTCTGGACTGTGGACAAATCGCATGGTCATACTTGGTGCCTTGGATTAAGAATACAAACTTTAGTGTTATTTGCCACTTAGGTTCAAATACTAGCAAGCCATTGTGACCATATTGTGACCATTTTCATGGTTTTCCCAACAGACCATTTCATTCTTTCATAGTGATTTTTGTAAGCAGTCGGGCCTGCCAGACCTCCCATGGCCGAGCCACCAACTTATACCCCAGAATTTTCCAAGAAGAAATTATAAGCAGCTCCTACCTTAAGACTCTGAGAAACTGTCTTACCTGATCTCACCATGAAAGAGGGAACAAGGGTGTCACAAACATACTGGGACTAGCTGTCACCACTGCAAGGCTGTTCCGCTTCAGGGTCTGACTTTTCAGTAATCGCCAGGCTTTTCCTTGACTTTTACTACCCCCCAACCTAAGGTATAAGAATCTATCGCCTCAGAGCTGGGGTGGGCTGAAGTCCTACTTCAGTTCCCGCCTGGCAGGTTCAATAAACCTTCCGTCTGTGTCTGTTTGTCTCCATACCTTCTTTGAACCCCTCCCCTGCTCTCCTGACCTGACAGTTTTAAATAATAACTACAACAGTAAAAAGTAGTAGTAAGACTAGCTGCTGACATTCATTGGATGTGGGCCAGATCCTTTAAATGTTCTA
Source organism: Solenodon paradoxus (assembly GCA_004363575.1). Classification (NCBI taxonomy): domain Eukaryota; kingdom Metazoa; phylum Chordata; class Mammalia; order Eulipotyphla; family Solenodontidae; genus Solenodon; species Solenodon paradoxus. Next base: position 64,807 of record RJWH01004373.1, read on the forward strand.
CATGTAGTGACTATGTAACAGACACATCACCTTTCAATTAAAAATACATATTAGAATCTGTTTCTGTACTATCTATTCAATTACATTGATTTGTTTTAGTAACTATTCTGCCAGGGCTTTGTAGTTTCATTTATTGTAACTTCATAAAATACGTTTTACATTGGATCCCATTTCTTATGAGAATTCCCTTCCTTGGTCTTTTGAAGCACTGTTTTCTTCTGCTTTTCCTCCTACTGTGATTCATATTTATTGATGTCCTTCAATGACTTTTTCTTCTCTACCTATCTCACACTATGTTTAAAGCTCTTCACAGCCTGTCTCAAATTTGTTTTCTAGTCCTGTCCTCATACTCTTGCCTGACATGCTTCAGCCAAAGGCACTGTATTTATTCTTTGTCCTGAACACACTGTTTCCTTGATGTCTTTGCACATGGAGTTCCCTTGTCTGCCTGTGAGGTATGGGAATGTGGCATGGCCACAGCTCTGTGTCTCAGAGTACCTGCTGGTTTAAGTTCTTCTACATCTGGAATGTAAGTAAGGACCAAAGGTCAGCTGGGAGGCTGCCCAGGGTAGAGTGCATGGGTTGGGGGAGTTGAAAGCACAAGAGCAGGAAGGAGGGCAGTGCAGAGACAAGGAATTCTGGCTCTTGGAGAGTTGGAAATGGGGTCTTTGTCTTTTAAAGAGTGCAAGACTGAATGGCTGTTTACAGTTAGTTCAAAGTGAATTTCTAATAAGCATAAACTAAGGACTACTAGGTCCAAAATGCCACTCTCTGGAATTGAATCTAATGGGACCTATTAAGTGTGATGAGAGTTATCTGTAAGCAAGGATCCTCCCTTGGAAATTATTCTTAAGTGCGTTGCTAATGGAGAAGAGTGTTTCTCAAGTGTCCCTCAAGGACATTTAGCCTTGTTGCATTGAGGGTAGGAAAAAGAGACACAGGAGGAGTTTTAGTTGCTGTGTCTCCCGCAGTGTCCAGATGAAGGGTCTGCTCTGGTTCTAGATCTTTGACTCTGGGTGTTTAAAGAGAAATATTACTGGAGTAGAAGACGGTTATGCTAGCAATACATGTGTTTTGGAATTAGATTAGGGTCTAAACCTGGCTCTACTAAGGTAAACATGCTACTTGATCTTTCAGTCTCAGTTTCCTCTTCAATAAAATGAGTATAATACCTCTAGTCACAGGGTTGCTATGAGAATGAAATCAAGTAATAAATAAAATATCAAATAATCTATGTAAAGCACATAATTTATTATTCTCAACTCATATAATACTTAATAAAGTGTTAGTTTCACACTCTTACCCTTTTGGGACAAATTGTTAAAAGCATCAGGTTGCCATTGCCTGAGACAACTTCCCTTTAAAATTCCTTTGCTTTACTCCTCATCTAACAACCTCTGATATCTCTTTTTTCAATTGTCAATATCATTTTATTATTTCTTTTGATCACATTGCTGTATACATTTTAGGATATTGAAATCTCTCCTCAGTTTGGATGCATTTCACACCACGCTCAACGTCAGCACTCCGGTGCCCCTTACCAGCCTTGTCCCTCTGTCCTCCTCATCACCCGTTAAACAGTGTCTTGTGCTCTGTGAATTTGTTGGGATTTGTTCATTTGTTTTGTTTCATTGTATTCCTCATAAAAGTGAACCACCTGGTATGTCTCTTTTTTTCCCCTGTCTGATTTCACTTAACATGATCTGTTCCAGCTCTACACAGGTTATTGGAAAGGGAATGATCTCACCTTTTATTTCAGCTGCATATAATTCCATTGAGTATATTACAACAGCTTCTTCATTCAGTCATCTGTTGATGGACATTTAGGTTGTTTCCCTGCCTTGGCTGTTGTAAATTTGCTGCTGTGAACATAGGTGTACAGATACTTTTTCTGATTAAAGTTTCCGTACTCTCTGGGTATATGCCTAGGATTGCTGGATCAAATGGGGCCCCCATCTTTATTTTTTTGAGGAATTTCCATACTGTTTTCCAAAGAGCTTGTGTTAATTTACAATCCTAACAATAGTTTAGGAGGGTTATTTTTCCTCCACAGCTTCTCTAGCATTTGCTGTTTTAGTCTTTTTGATACAGGCCATTCTCACTGGAGTGAGATGGTATCTTGCTGTTTTTATTTGCATTTTTCTAATGAGTGATGTTGAGCATATTTTCATGTGCTTGTATGCAATCTGTGTGTCTTCTTTAGATTAGGACCTGTTCAGTTCTTCTGCCCATGTTTTGAGTGGGAGGTTTGCTTTTTTTGTTTTTAGGTGTAAGAGTTCCTTATATACTTCACAGGTTAAGCATATGTCTGATGTATCTTTTCTTGTGGGTTGCTTTTTTGTTTTATTTGTGGTTTCTTTCACTGAACAGAAACTTTTATTTTCATTTAGCCCCAAGTATGAAGCTTTACTTTGGTTCCTTTTGCCACCCTTTCCCTAAGATATCGTTGAGGTTGGTGTCATCGAGCTTTTTTCCTACTCTTTGCTCTATGTATTTTATAGTTTCTGGTCTTATCTCCATGTCTTTGATCCATTTCGAGTTAACTTTCATGTATGGAGATAAAATGTAATCTAGTTTCATTTTATTACAAGTGTCTATCCAGTTTTCCTAACACCACTTATTGAATAGACTTTCTTTACCCCATTGTATAGCCTTGCCTCCTTTGTAATAGATTAACTGACCGTATAGCTGTGGCTTTTATTTCTGGACTCTCAATTTTATTCCATAATCTGTATGCCTGCTTTTGTTCAAATACCATACCATTTTGATGATGACTGCTCTGTAATATTGTTTGAAGTCAAGGAATGTGACATCTCCATTGTTCCTTTTTTTCTGAGAATAGCTTTGGCTATCTAGGCCCCTTGTGGTTCCATAAAAATTTCAGTATTGTTTGTTCTAATTCCTTGAAGAATGTTACTGGGATTTTTGTGGGAATTACATGAAATCTGTATACTGCTTTGGATCAGATGGCCATTTTTACTACATTAGTTCTCCTTATCCATGAACATGGAATGTTTTTACATCTATTTGTGTCTTTATGTATTTCTTTTGTAAAATTATCATAGTTTTCATTGTAGAGCTCTTTCATCTCCTTTGTTAACTATTCCTAGCTATTTTATCTTTTTTTTATGATGTGGTTTCTATTGGGATTTCTTAATTTTCCTCAACTTCATTATTTGCATATAGGAATGCTTCTGATTTTTATTTGTTGATTCTATATCCTACCAATCTGCTGTATTCATTGTTGTTTCTCATAGGTTTTCTTGTGGATTCTTTGGGATTTTTCTAGGTATAATATTATGTCACCTGCAAATAATGATTGATTTCATCTGTTCCAGTTTGGATTACTTTGATGTTCTTTCCTTGCCTAATTACTCTCATCAAATCTTCTAGATCTGTGTTGAACAGTAATGGCTAGAATGGGTATCCTTGCCATGTTCCTAATCTTAGGTTTTCAGTTTTTCATCATTCATTATGATATTGGCTATGGGTTTGTCATATGCTGCTTATTTTGTTGATGTATGATCCTTCTATTCCTACTTTGGCAAGAATTTTTATCATATGCTTTTTCTGCATTATTGTATGATCATATGATTTTTGATTTTCTCTTTATTGATATGGTACATTACATTGATTGATTTACATATGTTGAACTACCCTTGTACCCCTGAAATAAATCTCACTTGATTATATTTTGTAATTTTTTAAAATGTGCTGTTGAATTCAGTTTGCCAGGATTATGTTGAGGATATTTGCATCTACAATCATCATTGATGTTGTTTATGATTTTCCTTCTTGGTGCTGTCTGTCTGGTTTGGGGATCAGTGTAGTGTTAGACTCATAGAATACCTCTGGGAGTTTTTTCTCTTCAATTTTGTGAGTTTAAGGAGGATGGGAATTATTTCTTCTTTGAATGTTTAGTAGAATTTGCTTGGCCTCTCTTTCTTTAGGAGACTTTTGATGACTGCTTCAATTTCTGTGTTTGTGATTATTCTAGTCAAGTTATCTACATCTTCTTGATTTAATTTTGGGTGGCTAGAAATCTACACATTTCTTTATGATTCATAAATATGTTAGCATATAGGTGCTCCTAATAATCTCTCATAAACTTTTGTATTTATGTAATGTCTGTTGTAATCTCACCACTTTTATTTCTGATTCTTTTTATTAGGGCTTTTTCTCTCTTTTTCTTTATGAATCTGGCTAGGAATCTATAAATTTTGTTTATTTTTTCAAAGAACCAACTCTAGGTTTCATTGATCTTTTGGATAGTCCTTTTGCTTTCAGTTCCATTTATTTCTGCTCTAATTATTCTACTGAGTTTTGGTTTTGAAGGTTTCTCATTCCTTCAGGGGTGTATTTAGATATTTAATTTAGGCTTTCTTTTTGTTTCTGATGTGATCGTATAGCTATAATCTTTCTTCTCAGAACTGCTTTTCTGTATCCGACATATTCTGGTAGTCTGTCTCTTCATTTTTCATTTGTTCCCAGATATTTCTTGATGTCATCTTTAATTTTATTGAGGACCCATGAGTTTTTCAGAAGCCTGTTATTTAATCACCACATCTTTGTTATTCTTCCAGTTTGTTCTTCTGGTTCAATACTAGGCTTTTCACCTTATGGTTGGAGAAGATATACTTTCAGTTTTGCTAAATTTACTGATACCTATCCTTGTGAATGTTCCATGCACACTTGAGAAGAATTTATATTCTTTTTTGGTGGGATAGAACACTCTGTATATGTCTGTTAGGTCTATATGATCTATTTCTTCATTTAGGGTTTTTATTTGTTTGTTGATTTTCTGCTAGATGATATATCTATTTATGTAAGTGGGATATTGAAGTCCTCTACTACTATTATGATATTATTAGTGTCTCTCTTTATCTCTCTTATTATTTGTTTTATATACTTAGATGGTCCAGCATTGGGTGCATATATATTAATGATAGTTTCTTCTTCCTGGTGGATTACTCCCTTGACCATGATGTAGTGTCTATCCTTGCTTCATGTAACCCTTTTTTAGGTGGAAGTTTATCTTGTTTGGTGTTAGTATTGAAGTTCCTGACTTCCTTTCATTCCATTACTTTGATGTATTTTTCCATAACCTTTGACATTCAACCTGTATTTATCTTTGGATCTGGTAAGAGTTTTTCATAAGCATAATATCAATGGGTTCTGTTTTTAGATCCATCCAGCCACTCGATGTCTTTTTATTGGTGAGTTCTGTCTGCTTATATGTAGATGATAACTGAAAATTTGGGCTTTTTTGCTACCATTTGAGCCTTTGTTTTCTGTCTTTGTTGCTTTATTTCTCATTTGTTTTTGTGTGCTATTTCCATGGATGGGTTTTGCTATTGCTTCCTTCTCCCCAGCTATCTATCTCTTTAATACTGGTTTTTGTGGCTACCGTGTGGATTGTCTCTAACTTTACCACTCTGTGATAGTCTTTTATGAGCTGATAACGTATCCTGTTTATATGTCCATACAGACTCCATGTTTTTCTTTCCTCCTTTACTGTTTTTAGTTCTCCTATTAGTTCTGTTTTTGTTTTTGATTTTGTTTTATATTATATCACCATTTTGGGGGCTTGGTGGCTATTTGTGTCCATTTTCCTTATTGTAGCACCCCTTTTAACATTTATTGAAAGAGTCATGGTGATGGAAAATCCATTAACTTTTATTTGTCGTTGAAGACCTTTATTTTTCCATGAAGTCTGAGTGATAATTTTGCAGTACAGAGTATTCTTGGCTGGTTGTTTTTGTCTTTTAGCATTTTGAATAGCTCATTCCACTTTCTTCTAGATTTTATGGTTTCTTTTGAGAGGTGCGATGATGTTCTGGTGGTGCATCTTTGTAGGGTATGTTTCTTTTTCCTCTAGCAGCTTGAGTAATTTTTCTTTATCATTGGTTTTTGCTAGTTTTGTTATGATGTGTCTCTGAGTAGGTCTTTTTGCATTTAGAATTTTGGTGATCTGTTGGCTTCTTGGGCCTCCATGGTTATGTTTTGTGAAAGATGCAGAAAATTCTCTGCCATTACTTCTTTAAGCAAGTTTTTGCCTTTTCTCACCTCTCTTCTCTTTCCAGGTTATCTATTATCTTTGTTTTTATTCTTCTAGTGGCATCTGATATTTATTGCAGTGTTTCTTCATTGTTCTTCAATCTTGTTTCTCTGTCCTCTTCCATGAGGGTTGCCTCTCTTTCTTCATGAGTCTAGCCCATGGTTTGTCAATTTTTATTTTTTTAAGGAACTAACTTTTGGTTTGATTAATCTTCTGGGTTGTCTTTTGTTTGCTGTTTCACTTATTTCTGCTTGAGTTTATAGTATTTACTTTCTTCTACTAACTTTTAACTTAAATTATTCTTCTTATAGTTGCTTTATATGTAGGGCTAGATTGTTATTTTTCTTGTTTCTTAGGGTGGGCCTGAATTGTATGAACTTCCCTCTTAGTGCTACTTTTGCTGCATCCCATGAAGTCTGATAGCTCAGGTTTTCATTCTCATTTGTTTTTAAGTACAATTAATTTTTTTGATTTCCTCTTTTACACAAGAGTCATTCAGAAGCATATTGTTTAGTCTCCAAATATTTTTGAGTCTTCTAGCTTTCTTTTTGTGGTTAATTTCTAGTTTTAAGCATTCTGATCAGAGTTGTCTGGTATGATTTCACTCTGTAAAATTTGTTGAGACATGTTTTGTGATCCAATATATGGTATATGCGTGAGTATGTTCTATGAGTATTTGAGAGGAATGTGAATTCTGTAGTGATTGGATAAAGCATTCAGTATATAGCTATTAGACCCATTGTTTAAGTTGGTGACAAAGTTATTTCCCTGCTAATTTTCTGCTTAGTTGATCTGTCTATTGTTGTAAGTAGGGTGTTGAAGTCTCCTAGTATAATTGTATTGCAGTTGATGTCTCTCATTAGTTCTGTTTATACTTTATGTATTTTGATGCTCCTTCATTTGTTGCATATATATTAATAAACATTATGTCTTCTTGCTGATTTGACCCCTTAAACTTTATGTAAAGGTCCATCTTTGTCCTTTGTTATTCTCTGTAGTTGGAGGTTTATTTTATCTGATCTAAATATTGTTGTCCCTTCCTTTTTTTTCCTTGTGGTTACCATTCATCTGTAGGATTGTCTTCCAACCATTGACTTTGAGTCTCTGTTTATATTTTGAAAGACATGACTCTCCAGAATGCAACAGAAGGTTGTGTTTTGTTTTCTAATCCATTGGGTAACTCTTTGTCTTTTGATTAATGTCAATTAACATTTTGGGTGACATGTAACTGTTTATTGTCATTTTGTTAATTGTTTTCTGTGTTTCGTTATAGACAGTACCTTTGTTCTTTTCTTTCTCTTCTTAAGTGAGTTGAATGCAGTTATGTTGTGATTGTTTTCTTCTTTGCTTTTCTCTGGAGATGTGTTTTGAGGTTAACCTGAGTTTATGTTAAGGATTCTATGTTTATTTTCTGTTTTTATTTGAAAGCAAATTAGTCTTGAGCTCATTCTAACCATGTACTTTTTTTTTGTTTTTTTTGACTGTCTTGCTGACCCTAAGTGGGATATCTTTGCACTTCTTGGGACTTCCTTAATAGTTTCAGTAAATCTGGTTTTGTGGTGTTAATTTCCTTTAACTTTTGCTTATCTGCAATGCTTTTTGTCATTCATTCAATTCTAAGTGATAATCTAGCAGGGTAGAGTATCCTTGGTTAGAAATTCTTTTCTTTCAATAACTGATAGGACTTTTTTCATGGCCTGTATCTCCTTGGTGTAGTATTCCCTTTGACCTGTCACTTTTATTTTGAGGTCTTCCCATTGTCTTTGGGTAGTTGTATGTGCCTCCTCCTGCATCTCATTCAGCTTCTTTATAATGATTATTTTTGAATTCTTTATCTTTCAGGTTGTCCCAGTCAATGTCAATAGATTTCCTCTCTGGGGAGCTCCTAACATCTTCCTCTCTTTTTGCCATTTGGGTTTTGTTTTAGGGGGATTTATTTTTTGTCATGATTCTCTACCGTGTATTTAGCACCATTACTTTTTTTTCGAGTTTATTCCCAGGCAATCATGGCAGAGCTGCCCCTGTAGAGTCCTCAAAGTAGTTACAGGCTGTTGGAGTTTTTCTGGGTAGGTGGTGAGGTCTAGGTTGAGCCTTCAGTTTCTCTCATTCACCTGATTGCTGGAGGTGGGTCCAGGCACTCTGAGGCCTTCCACAGAGACTTTGACATTGGGTTGCAATGCAGACAAGTCAGTTCTGCATCACTAGGGCTGAATCCCTACAGAGCAAGGGAAGCCTGCCTGCTTAGGTGGGGGTGGGAGTAGGTTTGGGTGAATGGCAGAGGGAGGTTGCTTGGACCTCTCCCTCCTTCACTCATGGGGTCTCTAGGTTGAGGCATTACAGGGCTGAGGATCTAATGGCACTGGTTCTGATTCGTGTTGGGGCATTCACTCCAAGAGGCTGGCATGGCATTCCTTCTTAATTCTCTTAAGTGAATCTGTCCAGTGGGAGGGACAGTCCTATGATATACAAGTGGTTCCTATTTTCAGTGCATGTATATTTTATGGTTAAATTGGACCCTTAGTATTGCTTTTAATGCAATGGTATCCTAGAACCTGATCACATCTGAATGAGTATGTAGGAAAAAATTGACTTTCTTCGTCTTCAAAAGTGAGATCCAGACTCTAGACAAATTATTGAGACCCTGTAAGTTCCTGCAAAAACACCTTACCCCTTTCTCTTCTTTCAGCTGCAACATTATGATTCTTAGATTCTGGGGTCATAACAAGGAGAAGAACAACACTGCAAAATGTGGCTTAATTACACAATTAGATATTTATTTGAAATTTCTTTGCTTTCTCTTACTAGAATAATTTTCTTGCTCATAAAACTCTTTGAAATTTTGGCAAGACAAAGAATAAGATTGGGATGTTGTGTAGAGAAAGGACCAGTGTTTGGTCTTCATCCTTGTAGACACAGATACATGTTCATGTAGGTGTCCCAGAGTTGACTAGACCCTGAAAAGCTATTTCTTTGTAATGACCTCACCAGGCTCTGAAGTATGAGACCAGAACACCAGTGTATTAATTTGCAGTCATAACTGCATTGTTTAGGAAACTAGATGTCTATAGTAATTTGGCTAGTGAATGCTTTTTCCTTTTGGGAAATTTATAGGAAGGCGAATATTTCAGAAGGCTCCCTTATGATTTTCATGTCTGAGCCTGATGGTTGTGTTATTCAAATGACAAAAATGATGAGGCATTGTTGTACTGATACATTTATTTCAACAACTGGAACATGCTGGGCTAGATAGAACAATGGTCTGGCTTGTCAGAGCACTCTCTTCCTTGAGCAGTCCTTATGGACATTCTCTTTGTGTCCTCTTTTTTTTTTCTGGTAGAATAATTTGAGGTTTAGAAATAAGTGTAAAGAATAATACAATAAATTGCATTTTTCTTAATAACACTTTTGGTCTTGTCTGTTCTTTCATTCCCATTTTCTCCCCTCTTCCCAGAAATAACCACTATCTTGAATTTTGTCTTTAACATTTCCCTAATGATTTTATAATTACCAAATAGGTATTAACTACAAAAAGTATGTGATATTATTGTGTTTATTCTAAGACTACATATTGGTATCATACCATGTATGTATTTTACAACTTATTTACTTATCCACGTTGAGCTATGTATATATAATGTGGAGATGGAGAACTTTTCCTTTCATCCCTTCTGGGTTGTTTGACCTCATAATTAAATTGACATGAGACAGATTAACAAGAGAAAATATTAACTTTGTAGGTCTCGGGGACTGAGGGGGCTGACTCTGATGTGCTTGCCACATTGCTTCCAAAGTGGCTACCAATTTATTTATTTTAATTTTTTTTTAAAGGAAAGGTATGGACAGGGATGGAGGTGAGTAGGCAGACTGGCAGGAAGAGACAGGAGGAAGAAGCATTTTTATTGTATTTTTATCTAGTTGTTCACACTTGTCTCCTCCCTCCCCACCCCGAGACCCAGGACTTGAACCCAGGGATATGTGGCCTTTTCTCCTTTGGAGAGACTGACCTAACTGCTGCTCTACCAGGGCTTGCCATCCAATTAGGTCTTCACTGCTCCATAACCTCCCCCAGCACTGGGTATTGTTAGAATTTAGTCTTTTCTTATCTGATAGGTATGACATAGTTTTTCATTGCGTTTTAGTTTTCTGTTTACCAGAGATTTGTTTTAAAATATGTCTCTTGACTATTCAGATTTCTATTTTGACGAATATTCTTTTTATAAATTTTGCTATGTTTTTACTCATTTAATATTGACTTACTTGGAACTGATTTTGTATATGGTATGAAATGGAGACATGATTTTTTTTTTTTTTTTAATATGGAAAATCAATTACCTTGGTACTTTTTACTGGAAAGTTATTTTTTCCCCATGGATATACCAAGCCATTATTGTAAATTCTTGGGTCTTTTTTTTGGATGTTTTATTGTTCTATATTTCTGCTGTAATTCCACGCAGTCTTAAATAATATAACTTTGTAATGTCTTTTGATGTTTGATACTATGACATTCCTCCTTGTTTATGCTAAACATTGTCTTGGCCATTTTTGAGTAGTTGCTCTTCTATTAAAACTTAAGAATGAATGTGTTACGTTTTACAAAATGTCCTGTAGAGACTTTAAACAAAATCAATTTTATTGAGGTATAATTTACATGTATAATTAATTGCATTCAGTTTAAATATACATTTATGGGTTTTGACAAGAACATGTATTCATGTATACAAAAATTCTATTACCCTGTTTCCTTGTGTTCCTTTTCCCAGTTAGTTTATCAATTCAGACATGCTACTCCCAGACCTACTCACTGATCTGCTTTTTATTTTTCAATTTTTATATATAGCTCTAGTATGTTTTGTATAAATGGAATCATGTAATATATACTTGTTTCTGGATTCTTTTGATCAATATATTGTTTTTGTGGTTCATTCATGCCATGTGTTTCAGTATTTCATTGTTTTTTCCTTCCTAAATTGTATTCCATTGTATCTATTCATCACTGTGTAGACATTTGGGCTGTTTCAAATTTAGGGCTACTGTTATTAAAGCTGCTATGAACATTTATATGCAACTCTCCATGTGGACATATGCTTTCATTTCACTTAGGCGTAGAATTGCTAGTTCATATAGTCAAGTATATTTAACTTTGTAAGAAATTGCCACACTATTTTCCAAAGTGACAGTATCATTTTATTCCCCCCCAACCCCCAGCTAGCAACAGCAATGCTTGATATTGCTAGTATTTAAAATTTTGGCCATTTTAATTGTTATGTAATAATATCTCATTATGTTTTAATTTTGCCTAATTTGCATTTCCCTGATGACTAATGACATCGATTTCATGTTCCTATTGACTATTTGTACTTCTTTTCTGTCGAGTGTGTAGTCACATATTTTGCTCATTTTTAAAGTGAGTTGTTTTATTGATTTAAACAATTATGTATTTTTTCGTCAGCTGTCCTTTCAAATCTCTTGCTCATTTTTAAATTTAATTGTTTTTGAGTTAAAATTATTTATATATTCTGGGGTCTTTGTACAGGACAGGACTTAGGAAAATAGCTATTTGAGTTCATTTCTAGCGTGACCACCTGTGGAGAGGAAGTAAATGAAGTGGACATGAGACATATCTCAATATTAGATCACCATTATTTAGTGTCAATTTTAATGTAGTCCAGTTATTTGAATCCAAAGACTTGAAACAAATATGTCAAAATTAAACCAAGAACTATACAGCAGTGGCAGATAGTCTTCACTTTCTTTGAGGTATAGATGATATTTTCCTATGTGGAAAGGTCAATGAAGAACAGAAGTAGATTGATTCCATGCAATTACTTTCCAAAGTTTTTTTTTTTTTTTTTTTTTTTTAGTAAACTGGAACAAATTCTTAGGTGTAGGGAGCAAGAGCTCTCATTCTGAAATTAATTCATCCTACACTTGAATCTCGAACTGATTCACTGCAGCTTTTTAAGAAATAATGTTTGCACTTAATGACTAGGGAGGAGCACCTGGTGCCACTTTTAATGTTTCTTATATATTACTGATTAAATTTGCACCCAAGAATAGGATTTTGATGGTTTTGTGATGCAAAGAAACTATCAATACTGCATCTAGATTTTTAAGTTCTTCTCCTTTCTGATATCACCCAGTATGGTCTCCATTGCTATAAGAGAAGCTTTGGCTCCAGAAATGGAAATGCATTTATATAATTTTTTGCTCTTTAGAGATGCAACCTTAGTTTTGGCATCATAATGAGCAGTGAGCTCTCAAAAAGACACCTCCACTAAACCCCAAGCTCCTTAATGCGATGCATTATTTTTCCAAATTTAGTACTACACATTATATAGTTAACTCAGTTTTTCCTAACAAAGTAGCCCACACCCTTACATTCTTTGGAAGGAACCCAATAACAAGCACTAGAGTACAGTCATGTTTAAAAGAAAGAGATAGAAACAAATATAGCCACTTTAAGAAAGAAATTTCATAATGAATATCTTGTCTGTTACAATTTATATTTCTTAAAGTGCTGTTTTAGTTAGTTTCACTTCTCCCATTGTTCATTTCTCTGCTCTTGGACGTATTCATAGAATGGAGTGCTGCTACAAAAACTGTGGGAATTTGAGCTAGTATTCCCCCCTACACAATTACCTCCTCCTCTCTGATAATAGCCATCTTGTCTATAATCCTCATTGCCAATTAATATATTGGTAGATCTAGACTGTCCATAGGAGGGTGTAAATTGTCCAATAGCATAACTAGAGGAACTTTCTACTTGTCTAGAACTGCTTCTTGAATCCCCTTCATTACCATTTGTATGGCTAGAGCCTGATTCCCTCTGACTCTGGCTCAATCCTTGGCTTTGTTGCCTGTAAATTCTTGATGGCCCGTAAATATTCCTATATCTGTCAGACTCACCACCTGGTAAGTTGTCACTCCTACTTCTTTCTATTTGACTATACCCTGACCGTTCTTGGTTACTTCTTGATTGATTGGAAGATGAGCCCACTCTGGGTCTCTTGTACTCATCATGAGTTTCACTTGAACTTGACCTTTGTCTTCCTTTAAATTCATTTGGCTCGTGACTAGAATACCAACTAGATCCATAACCACAATGTTCAGAGCAAGATGAGTGACGTGAACCAGAGGCATATTCTTCAGAGCTGCAGCACTGACCTGATCCATAACCACATTGCCCATAACTATTTGAGTGACGTGAGCCAGATCCATACTCTTCAGAACTTGCAAAATGACCAGAACCAGAACCATGTTGATCAGAATTAGATGAATGACATGAACCAGATGCATACTGTCCAGAGCCAGGACATAGACCTGAGCCAGAGCCATGTTGGCTATGGCTCGATGACTGACCTGAACCACACTGACCATAATTGGAAGACTGGCCTGAATTAGTTCCATATTGACCACAGCTTGATGACTGTCCACATGTAGAACCATGTTCTCTGTAACTAGAGGATTGACCTGAGCAAGTACCCTGCTGGCTATACCTAGTAGACTGTCCCTGGCTGGAAGACTGACATGAGCCAGATCCATTTTGGTTATAGCTAGAAGATTGACTAGAGCCAGAACCACATTGACCAGGACCAGACTGAACAGAGCTAGACCCATGTTGGCCACAGCTAGATGACTGTCCTAAAGTAGAACCATGCTGTTCATAGCCAGAGGGTTGACCAGAGCCAGAACTCTGTTTCTCTAAGACAGAAGATTGATTTGAGCTGGAGGTATGTCGACCCTGTCTAGAAGATTGACTAGAGCCAGACCTGTGTTGACCATAGCTGGAAGACTGACCTGAGCTAGATCCATGTTGGCCACATCCTGATGACTGTCCTGAAGAAGAAGCATGTTGCCCAGAACTAGAGGAATTACCTGAGCCAGACCCATGCTGCCCAAAAGTAGAAGACTGGCCAGAGCAAGATCCTTGTTGCCCATACCCAGAAGACTGACTTGAGCCAGAGCCATGTTGGTTATTTCTAGAAGAGTGACCTGAGCTGGAGCTATGTTGACCCTGGCTAGAGGATTGATGGGAGCCAAAGCCATGTTGACCATAGCTGGAAGACTGACCTGAGCTAGATCTATGTTGGCCAAAGCTAGAAGACCTGCCAGAGCCAGATCCATATTGACTATGTCTAGAAGACTGACTGGAGCCAGAGCCATGTTTTCCATAGCTGGAATATTGACCTGTATTAGTTCCATGTTGGCCCAAGCCTGATGACTGTCCTGAAGAGGAACCCTGTTGCCCAGAAGAGGAGGAATTGCCAGAGCCAGACACTTGTTGTCCAATACCAGAAGACTGACTGGAACCAGACCCATGTTGCCCAAAGCCAGATGACTGACCAGAGCCAGATGCTTGTTGCCCATAGCCAGAAGACTGACTTGAGCAAGAACCATGTTGACCATATCCAGAAGAATGGCCTGAGCTGGAGCTATGTTGTCCCTGAGTAGAAGACTGACTTGAGCCAGACCCATGTTGCCCAAAGCCAGAAGATAGACCAGAGCCTGATCCCTGTTGCCCATGACCAGAATACTGACTTGAGCAAGACCCATGTTGACCATATGCAGAAGAATGACCTGAGCTGGAGCTATGTTGCCCCTGGCTAGAAGATTGACTAGAGCCAGACCTATGTTGACCAAAGCTGGAAGACTGACCTGCGTTAGTTCCATGTTGGCCCCAGCCTGATGACTGTCCAGAAGAGGAACCATGTTTTCCAGAACCAGAGGAATTGCCAGAGCCAGATCCATGTTGCTCAAATCCAGAAGACTGACCTGAGCCAGACCCATGTTGCCCAAAGCCAGATGACTGACCAGAGCCAGATGCTTGTTGCCCATAGCCAGAAGGCTGACTTGAGCAAAACCCATGTTGACCATATCCAGAAGAATGGCCTGAGCTGGAGCTATGTTGTCCCTGAGTAGAAGGCTGACTTGAGCCAGACCCATGTTGCCCAAAGCCAGAAGATAGACCAGAGCCTGATCCTTGTTGCCCATGACCAGAATACTGACTTGAGCAAGACCCATGCTGACCATATGCAGAAGAATGACCTGAGCTGGAGCTACGTTGCCCCTGGCTAGAAGATTGACTAGAGCCAGACCTATGTTGACCAAAGCTGGAAGACTGACCTGCATTAGTTCCATGTTGGCCCCAGCCTGATGACTGTCCAGAAGAGGAACCATGTTTTCCAGAACCAGAGGAATTGCCAGAGCCAGATCCATGTTGCTCAAATCCAGAAGACTGACCTGAGGCAGACGACCCATGTCGTTCAAAGCCAGAAGACCACCCAGAGCCAGACCCATGTCGACTACGTCTAGATGATTGACTGGAGCCAGACCCCTGTTGACCATATCCGGATCCTGAGCTAGAACCCTGTGGTCCACATCCTGATGACTGTCCAGAAGAGGAACCATGTTGCCTAGAGCCAGAAGAATTACCTGAGCCAGACCCATGCTGCTCAAAAGTAGAAGACTGGCCAGAGCAAGATCCTTGTTGCCCATAGCCGGAAGACTGACCTAATCCAGAACCATGTTGTTCAAAGCCAGAAGACTTCCCAGAGCCAGACCCATGTTGACTACGTCCAGATGATTGACTGGATCCAGACCCAGTTTGACCATATCTAGAAGAATGGCCTGAGATGGAGCTATGTTGCCCTTGGCTAGAAGATTGACCAGAGCCAGATGCTTGTTGCCCATAGCTAGAAGACTGACCTGAGCCAGACCCATGTTGACCATATCCAGAAGAATGGCCTGAGCTGGAGCTATGTTGTCCCTGAGTAGAAGGCTGACTTGAGCCAGACCCATGTTGCCCAAAGCCAGAAGACAGACCAGAGCCTGATCCCTGTTGCCCATGACCAGAATACTGACTTGAGCAAGACTCATGTTGACCATATGCAGAAGAATGACCTGAGCTGGAGCTACGTTGCCCCTGGCTAGAAGATTGACTAGAGCCAGACCTATGTTGACCAAAGCTGGAAGACTGACCTGTGTTAGTTCCATGTTGGCCCCAGCCTGATGACTGTCCAGAAGAAGAACCATGTTTTCCAGAACTAGAGGAATTGCCAGAGCCAGACCATTGTTGCTCAAATCCAGAAGACTGACCTGAGCCAGACCCGTGTTGCTCAATGCCAGAAGAGTGACCTGAGCCAGACCCATGTTGCCCATAACTAGAGGAACTGCCAGAGCCTGATCCTTGTTGCCCATGACCAGAATACTGACTTGAGCAAGTCGCATGTTGACCATATCCAGAAGAATGACCTGAGCTGGAGCTCTGTTGCACCTGGCTAGAAGATTGACTAGAGCCAGACTTATGTTGACCATACCTGGAAGATTGACCTGAGTTAGATCCATGTTGGACCCAGCCTGATGACTGTCCTGTTGATGAACCTTGTTCCCTAGAACTAGAAGAATTGCCAGAGCCAGACCATTGTTGCCCAACACCAGAAGACTGACCTGAGGCAGACGACCCATGTCGTTCAAAGCCAGAAGACCACCCAGAGCCAGATCCATGTCGACTACGTCTAGATGATTGACTGGAGCCAGACCTCTGTTGACCATATCCGGATCCTGAGCTAGAACCCTGTGGTCCACATCCTGATGACTGTCCAGAAGAGGAACCATGTTGCCTAGAGCCAGAAGAATTACCTGAGCCAGACCCATGCTGCTCAAAAGTAGAAGACTGGCCAGAGCAAGATCCTTGTTGCCCATAGCCGGAAGACTGACCTGATCCAGAACCATGTTGTTCAAAGCCAGAAGACTTCCCAGAGCCAGACCCATGTTGACTACGTCCAGATGATTGACTGGATCCAGACCCAGTTTGACCATATCTAGAAGAATGGCCTGAGATGGAGCTGTGTTGCCCTTGGCTAGAAGATTGACCAGAGCCAGATGCTTGTTGCCCATAGCCAGAAGACTGACCTGAGCCAGACCCATGTTGACCATATCCAGAAGAATGGCCTGAGCTGGAGCTATGTTGTCCCTGAGTAGAAGACTGACTTGATCCAGACCCATGTTGACCATATCCAGAAGAATGACCTGAGCTGGAGCTACGTTGCCCCTGGCTAGAAGATTGACCAGAGTTAGACCTATGTTGACCATAGCTGGAAGATTGACCTGAGTTAGATCCATGTTGGCCCCAGCCTAATGACCGTCCAGAAGAGAAACCATGTTTTCCAGAACTAGAGGAATTGCCAGAGCCAGACCATTGTTGCCCAGCACCAGAAGACTGACCTGAGGCAGACGACCCATGTTGTTCTAAGCCAGAAGACCACCCAGAGCCAGACCCATGTCGACTATGTCTAGATGATTGACTGGAGCCAGATCCCTGTTGACCATATCCGGATCCTGAGCTAGAACCCTGTGGTCCATATCCTGATGACTGTCCAGAAGAGGAACCATGTTGCCTAGAGCCAGAAGAATTACCTGAGCCAGACCCATGCTGCTCAAAAGTAGAAGACTGGCCAGAGCAAGATCCTTGTTGCCCATAGCCGGAAGACTGACCTGATCCAGAACCATGTTGTTCAAAGCCAGAAGACTTCCCAGAGCCAGACCCATGTCGACTACGTCTAGATGATTGACTGGAGCCAGACCCCTGTTGACCATAATGAGAAGACTGGCCTGAGCTAGATCCATGTTTTCCACAGTTTGATGACTGTCCTGAGGCAGAACCATATTGCTCATAACTAGAATTGCCAGAGCCAGAACCATGTTGCCCAAAGCCAGAAGACTGGCCTGAACTGGATCCATTTTGTCCAAATCTAGAAGACTGATATGAACTAGATCCCTGTTGTGCATAGCCAGAGGATTGACCAGATCCAGAACCATGTTGCTCAAAACCACAAGACCTTCCTGAGCCAGATCCATGTCTGCCCTGACTTGATGACTGATGGGAGCCAGACCCTTGTTGTTCCAAACCAGAAGATTGACTTGAGTGGCATCCCTGTTGTCCATAACCTGACTGTTGTCCTGATTCAGACCTATGATAGCTATTTCTAGAAGACTGATCAGAGTCTGATCTATGTCTACTATGACTAGAAGACTCATTGGAGTTACATCCATGTTGTCCATGGTTAAAAGAATTCCTTGCACTAGATTCATTTTGGCTACAGCTTGGTGAATGTTCAGAAGTTGAAGCATGTTGCTCATAACTTGATGAATGTCTGGAGCTAGAACCTTGTCCAGAGCCAGAAGACTGACCAGAGCCAGATCTGTGTTGGTCAAAGATGGAAGTATGACCCGAGCTTGAGCTCTGTTGACCCTGGCCAGAAGATTGACCTGATCCAGGCCTTTGTTGGGTACTGCTAGAATATTGACCTGATCCAGAGGCATTTTGGCTCTGACTAGAAGAGTGACTTGAGCCTGACTTATGTTTACCATAGCCAGAAGACTGGCCTGAGCCAGATCCATGCTTTTGTCTTTCATAGCCTCTTGATTGATGACTAGAGCCATTGCTGTATTTTCTCTGAGCAGAGGACTGATAAGAACTTGATTGATTTTTACCACTGCCTGTGGACTGGCCGGATTCATATCCATATTCTTCAGAGTATGATGACTGCCTTGACTCAGAACCGTGATTTTGTTGTCTACTGCATCCTGATTGATCTCTTGAACTGGATTTAGTTTGCTTCTGACTGGAAGAATTAGGAGAACTGGGACATCCATAATGTGATGATTGACCTGAACTAGACCCATGTTCAAAGTTTGAGGAGTTGCCAGAGCAAGATCCATGTTTTTGCTTTCCCAAATGCTCTGACTGACTTCCTGAGGTGGATCCATGTCTTCTTTGACTAGGGTACTGACCTGAACTTGGCTGATGTTTTCCATAACTGGATGCCTCACTTGAACTAGAGCAGTGTCCTTGTTCTTCACAGTTTTCTGATTGAGACCCTGAAGGTGAATCATACCACCTCTGTTGAGAGGAGTGATTTGAGCTAGACCGATGACTATAACCAGTGGGCTCATTTGAATTTGACCGGTGGTCTTGTTCTTCGCAACTACTTGAGCTGAATCTATGATGCTGCCTGCTAGGGTACTGACTTGATTTCTTCTTATGTTGTCTATTTCCTAAGGATTTATTTGAATCAGACCAATGTTCATCAGAACTAAAAGACTGATCCTCTGAATTATACACATTTTCTTCTCCACAACTGTCTGACTGATTTGCTGAGTTTGCTTTTTCTCTACCATTACTTGAATAAGTAAAACCAACTTCTTCACTTCCACACTTTTCTTGCTGATGAGAACCATGCTTGTGTTTCTTATTGTCCTTGAAGTGACCTGAATTTGACTCTCTCCTCCTTTCTCCAGAGCTTTGTCTATGCCCAGAACCAGACAGTTTTCTTTGATGCTCCCTTCTTCTCGAGCTGGACCCAGACCTGTGTTTAATGCTTCCTCTGGAGCCCCTGGAGGAGGACTCTTTCTCTTCTGCATTCCAACCTGAGTGAATGAAAGACCTTCCTTGCCCTTTGTTCTCCTCTTCTGTTTCACTGTGTTCCTCATGGTGCCAGTGACTTTGGTCTTTCTGCGTTGACCCTGAAGCTTGACAGTAATCTTTGCTGATGATTTTATTACAAGCTTGAGCCAGCTTGAACATCATCAGAAGATACTCAGTAAAATCTACTTTCTTGTTATGGTCTTGATCCAGACTTTGCAGGATGATATCTACAGTGTCTGCATCATCTGGATTCTGTATAGGAATAAGGTCCAAAAGATAGTTTTGTTACAGACTGCATCCAGCTAACCAACTGAAGGAAGGCTGTAGAAATGTGAATATTTGCTTTAATTTGATAGAGCTCAGCCATAAAGTCCTTTAGGCTAGACTTATCTATCCTGAACAGAGAGAAAAGAATATACAGTAGTGCAGTGAGAACTAGCTAAAAGAAGATGCAACTAGAGGATGACAAGAAAAAAGAACACCAATTTTTTTTTTTTTGTAAGGAATGGGTCAAATGTGAAGTATAAATAATTTCGTATGTCTGGATTAATTTTATATCACTTTATATTTATCCAGCTTTTAGCTAGATAACTTATTCAACAAAGATTGATTATGTATCTGCTCTCTTCTTATCATTGAGTTAGTTATAGGGGATAAAGAAGGAACACATTTGGTTGCTGACAAAATGGAGCTTAAAGTTTAGTGAACCAGACATTCAAACTTAAAATTACAATGTATTGTGATAATATGTATATGAGAGTATACCAGAAAACGAATAGGGTTCAAGGAAGATTAATGAGAGAAAGTGAGGTCTTTTAAGGGTAGCTTAGAATTAATTGAATGATGGAGTAGAAGAGGAAGGAGAAGAGGGCAAAAGATTGTTCTGGGCAAAGGAAATAATATGAATAGAGAACTGGAAGTGTGAGAAGGCATGATTCATACAAGGAACTGAAAGAAATTCAGGATGGTTAAATTCAGTCCCTGTAGTCTAGAGATATAGCAAGAGAGATAAACAGGGGCCAGGTCATGCCTTTTAAGTTGTATTAAGGAACTTAGACTTTATTTCTTTTAAGAGCTGGGCCTTGTTGACAGATTTTGAGTTGATTTGTGAAATGATTGTGTTTGCATCTAATGATGAGTTTGAAAGTGGGAGGTGGCCTGAACCTGGGAACTAGCAATAGTGATGGAGGCAAATGGACTGTTTAGAGAGACTATTGATGACTTAGCTGGAGGTTAGAAGGTGGAGGTATTTGCTGAGAAAGGAAGTCAGAATGATGCCATATTTCTGCCCTTGGCAAACAGGAGGGAAGAGTTTAAAGGTGAAGATGGTGAAATTTGTATCTGCCACACTAAATTTAAGACAGCCATAGAAATCCAAGTAATAATATTCAGTAGCAGCTGGATTTAATGAATTGAAGATCAAGGTTTTGATCTCAGTTCCCCACTGTTTATTTACAGAGCTGACAGTTTAAAGTGGTGGGTTAACGATTGAGAATTCACATGCTAATTTCCTGAACTCAGAGACCTAATAATGCCAGAATGTATTTCTCAGAAATGGGTAGTGAGTGGTCAGGATATTCTGGGCTGAAGAAAGACAAAGGAAAGAAGATACACTTCACCTAGTTTTTCTGAGGACTATCTTAGTTTCTAGTCCATAGGAATTACTCAGTTAGGACATTAATCTATAGAGTTTCTCTAATGCTTAGTAGGATCTCTTCTCTTGGTCTTGTTTTGGAAACCACTCTAGGTCAACTTTTGACCTTATTTCAGTCTCTTTCATAACCCTCTTCTCTATCACCAAGTAGGGGAAGTTCTCTTGGAATTTGACGTGTTGACAAAAAGGTAGGAAGGGATGAAGAAGAGAATTGCAGCTGTCTTCAGCTTGCCCATAGATTTCTTACCTTCAGAATTTGATTAAGCTCATTTTTTAAAAGATTTTTCAGTTCTGCCTTGTTCAACATGTCACACTCCTCATCCTGTTGGCTATATTTGTAAAAACCTTGTGTGACATTAATGACACTTTGCAGGAATTCAGACATCTTTTTGTAAATTTAACCTAAAGAGGACAAAAGGAGAGAGAACCATGTTTTATTATTTTTTTCATGCTCAAATACATAGTTGCATTCATTTGTAATAATTGTCAGACTTAATCAGGTATGATTAATGTATCCTGTTGTAATCAAAACCAATTCAGAGTTGAATGACTTGTTCAAGCCATGTAGCAAGAAAGTGATGAAATTAGGAACAGAATCGATATCTCTTATTTCCATTCCTGAATAAATGTAAGAGCACTGACTTTCTGTTTGGGGCTCCCTGCCTGTTGCAGGGATACTTGTATGAGTTTTGGTCTGGAGCTTTCAAAATCCTGGTTGTACCAATCTTCATCAATTCTTCTCTAGGTCCCAACTGTCATAATAGGGAAGGGCAGGTCTATAATCTACATGGCATTCCTGACTCCAACTGAGGGGCACCACTGCCTAAATTGAGCCCTCCTGACTTCAGAGAAAGACAAAGTAAGCAAACCCACCACAGGGCAAATGATGTGGAGGCAATTGCTATTAGGCTCAGTTTCTATTTTTATTCTCTAAGCAGGGACTGACCCTCAGGCTTTGCAGACTGTACAACAGAGAAAAAGTTCAGTAGCAAAAGAGGCATTCTGACTAGTGAAAAAGTAGCATGATCTCAGAGAAAATGACCCCAAAAGGAGACCATTAGTCCCAGTCACCTCTTCATTTTCCTTCTCAATAAAGTTAAACTTACATCAAATTTCCCCACAGTATATTAAAAATAAGCCTGGTATCCAGCATCTTTTTGCCTTAGAGCAGCACATCCTAGATTCTCATAATTTATAACCCCCAGTTCTCCTGCTCACTTACCTAGTTCACCAGAGGAACAAGTAGGATGGAGACCGAAGGAGCTTACAGGGTGCTACTGTTGAGGCTAGTGGCCTTTTTATAGAGGGAATAATGGTTCTTTTTAGGGAGGAGCCGTTCTCTTTGAGATGTCCCAATTCACTCCCAAACAAGCCCAGCTCCACCTCCATCTCCACCTCGTAAATGTTTACCTTCCTTACACGTTCATCCTAGATTGCTTTAGCAATTCCTAAATCTAGGCTAGTATCAGCCCCACCTGCCAGAGTCTCTGGACACTGCAGAAAGACCTCTGCCTGTTCAGCAAAGTACCTAGCATAGCACATAGATAGCAAGTTGTGTGGACTTTAATTGAAGTTGAATGGAGTGTGTGTAGGGACCAGGGGGATTGCATGCAATCATGGAATCTGATGTTTTCAAGGAAATTTAAAGATCATCTAGTTAAGCTCTTCCATTTTAAGCTAGATTTTCTTAAACAGCATTCCCGCCAAGATGTCATCCATGATATTACCTTGAGGGGTGGATAATAATGGGCGCAGAAGCTCTCTTGTCTCTTTACCTGTTTTTGCAAGACTTTAGTGGCCATTTATCAATGTAGTTTTCATTTCAGCCAATATATAACCATAGGAAGGAACCCATGCTATCTCGTGTGTATCCAAGTTTTCTCATATCTTAGCTGTGGCTTCTCTCTAGTCCCCTTTCCTCTCTCCCTACTCTTCTTCATATCCCATGACATAAAGATTATTAAACCTTCCTGAATATACCATACTGTTTAATTTTTTTCTCTTACTATCTCTCCTCTTTATCTTTCTAACAAACTTCTTTTCATTCGTCAAAACCCACCTTAGCTATCCCTTAGGAAATCTTTCTTGAATTACTCGAGAGGGAATTATAATTATATACTTTATTCATAATTTTGTTGTGATATCAATCAAGATATTGTAATTATTAAAATTATCTTACTATGAAATGTTTAATATAAAAATTTTAGAAATACAGAGAAGCAAAGAAAATGAAAAGGCCTGCCATCCTAGAACCCAGAAATAGCTACTATTAATTATTTCATGTATATACTTTCATACACACAAATACTACACACGTAGGTATTTATTTGTCTATGTGTATGCATCTCTACTAGGCTATGAGATCCTTGAGAAGAGGAATTGTTAATCCCTTTGACACTTGGAGACCCAGCACATTGCTTGGTACATAAAGACCCTCAAATATGTATCAGATTGAATTGAAAGAGGAGTGAGGGTTGTGAATACAGTGCTCAGCTTGACCAACTTCTGCTTTTCACAGATCTAGGGTCTGCCTTTGCTCTTGCCATCTTCCCTTCGGAGGACATGATTTCACTTGAATCAAGCTGAATCTGAGCACTGGAAATCAATGCATGGCCTTCTGCTTTACCCCGAGGTCCCTGCTCATCCTCCATCCATGTGAACACGTTGCACAAATCTCACTGAAGGTGGGTGAAGTTACATTGACTTAAAACTTGCGCAAACGGTCATAAGGATTGGAGAAGGAGTGGTAGCAGCTATTAGCAAATGATAAATTACATGATTCCAAATTAAACCATTAGTAGGCTATATGTTTTATTCTAGGAATTACCCAGAGGGCTGCAGACTCAGTATACACTTTGTGACTGTTTCCTCCAGAAGACTGATTTGGGCCACGTTGTCATGCTCCATCAGGAATGAGCTTTTTAAAGGTGTGACTGAGAGTGGGAGCCCAGGGGAGGTGGAACTGCTAAGTGAAGACTAATTGCCTGCGGAGATTAGCTGTTGCCACAGAGAAAAGAGTGGGTTACCAGTGAAGACTGATTGAGGTGACCTATGCTCTTGGGGCTAGTGTTTTTTTAGACAGGGGTTAGTAAAGGCTGTAGTCAATATTATAGATTTTGTGGATCAGATGGTTTTTGTTGTAACTATTCAAACTCTGCTCTGCATACATTGATGATATGTAAACAAATGAGCATGTCTATATTTCACTAAAACTCATTTATCAACATTGACCTTTAAATTTCATCATTTCATGTGTCACATTTTTTTTCAACCACTTAAAAATGTAGAACACATTCTTAACTTGTGCACCATACAAAAATTGATGAGGATGAGGGATGGGCCCGCAGGCCGCAGTCTGCCACCCCTGACCCTCTTCTGCATATGTGTGTCAGAAAGATCCAGCAGGACAGGGGAATACCAGAGAGAGAGAAGGGACTGAGAAGCTTGGGCAGCAGAACCATGAATTCTCGTGAGATGGAAGCATGCACATCTCTTTTTGTGAATGTTGGATGTGTGGTGCTAGGGAAAGGGGACAGAGCAGGAGCGCTTTGGTGCTCAGAAAAGGGAGGTGAATTTTGACTTGACTTGAAGGCATTTCTAGCAGCCGCCTTGGCAGAAAATGCAATGATCTCTTTGCAAAGTGATTGAATTTATTATCAGACATGTTAAAGGAACTTTCACGTGTCGTATAAGCACTTTTAAGCCTCTCAGTGCTTTATTTTCTGAATAGTTTTCAGGATTACCAACTAGGGTTTTGCTGACGTCTAGTTTTCAGTTGTGGTAACATTGATTTACAGCATAATTTAAGTTTTAGATGTGCAGGTTCACTTTACGTCCTACCTGCAACACATCATACCCACCAACAAAGTTCAGATAATGTGTTAGACCTCTTACCTGGCTTTCCACCCACTACTCCTTGTCTGTTGTCATTGTCCAAGGGTTGGTTTTGTTGTGCCTGCATGTTTGTTTTGTTTTTTTCCTTACCACACATATGGCATCTGTCTTTCTCTTTTGCGTCTTCTGACATCTTCATTAGCATCATCCTCTCTAGTTCCATCCATATTGTCACAGATGGCAAGATTTCATCTTTTTAAATAGCTGAGTAGTATTCCATTGTGTTATCGTTACCTATAACACCTCTTCTTTATCCAGTCATCTGTCTGTGGGCACTTAAGTTTTTTCCTTTTTTTTTTTTTGCTAATGTAGATAGTGCCACAGTAAATGGAAATTTTCAAATTAGTGTTTTCATCTATTTCAGAGAGATACTTAGAAGTGAAATTGCTGGATCACAGGGTAGTTCTGCTTTTAATATGAGGAAGCACCATGCTGTTTTCCAAAGTGGCTGCACATTTCCATCGATAGTGCGTAAGGGTTCCCTGTTCTCCGCAACCTTGCCAGCATTCATTGTTTTTAAGTCTTTTTCATCTAGGCCATTCTCACTGATGTGTGGTAATATCTCTTTGTGGTTTTAATTTGCTTTTTCGTGATAATAAGTGGTAATGAACATTTTTTTCATGTGCCTGTTCACTGTCTACCTATATGTCTTCTTTGGA
Organism: Solenodon paradoxus; assembly: GCA_004363575.1. Lineage (NCBI taxonomy): Eukaryota > Metazoa > Chordata > Mammalia > Eulipotyphla > Solenodontidae > Solenodon > Solenodon paradoxus. Next base: position 90,498 of record RJWH01004373.1, read on the forward strand.
GAAGTATTTATTCAGATCTTTTGCCCATTTTTTTGATTGACTCGTTTGGTTTGTTGTTGAATTATGAGGTCTTCATATATCTTGGATGTTAGTCCTTTGTCAGATGTGTGAGTTGGACTAGCTTATCACAAAAATTCTTTTCAAAACTGAGATTCTGTGATTTTACTAGAGCATTTACTCCACTCTAATGCAGTGGCCGTGAAGAGTCCTTTGGTCAGTGGCAGTGACAGTGGTCAGAAGACGAGATTTCTTATAGTTTATGACATGTTCTTGTTTTAATTGGGCCTGCATTTGTTATCAAAAGAGAAGAAATCACACCTGTTTATGCATATGTACATCATTTTATTCGTCCTTGTAATAATTGTCTGATGTAGGTATTATTACTTCCATTTTACAGAGGAGAAAACAGGCTTAGAGAAAATATGTAACTTGTTCCAAGTTGCTTCCTATTAAGTGAAGAAGACAAGATTCAAACTCAAATCTGCTTCCCTGTTTAAATCCTGGAACAGACATCGTTTGGGTATAGTTCTTAAGGACTGGAGTGTTTGATCTAAAAAACGAAAAAAAAAACGAAAAAAGCAAAAAACAACCATCAAACAAATAACACCGGTGAGAATACAGCGAAATTCCCTTCCCACCCTTGGGGGCTCACTGTTTAATCCTGTCTGGAAGACAGTGTTTCTAGAGTGCCCTCTGCTGGCTCTTAGGAAATTCTGCAGGAAGTCGTATCCTTTTCCCTTGTCTCCCCCAAGCAATGAGTAGACTAGAGAAGCAGGGACAGAACAAGCATAAGATGTTGACAGTCATGATTTCGGGGATAAGTGGAGTCAAAAGAAGTTATCTATAATATAAAACTGGTCAACAGTATTTCTCTTCATATTCTCCTCCCTAGGTATAAGGGTCATTATTTTTTTCATTATTGGAAGCCAATAAAAATAATATTATTTACTATCGTGTACCTTAAACCTAGTTAATGTTATAATGCAGTAATCCTTCGATAAAATCAGTTTTAAAAAAGATATAATTTTATAGCTTAGTATGTATCCTCTGGTGGGGTGGGGCAGACACTGTGTTATATCTTTCAGCTCCAGATCTTGAATATATTCTGTTTGTATACAGGTCTTCTTATTCAGTTGTTTTCCTCTCTCCTCTTAGTATTCTTCCTTTTTTCCTCCAAGACCTGAAAAATTCCCCACGTCCTGGGAATCCAGAGCTCATTCTCACTTGTATCCTCTTATTTATTCTGACACTATTTACTCTTGTGTGTGTCCATCTCCTTAACTTGCTCTTTGGCGCTCTGACCTGGCCACTAGGAGCTGATCACCTTTAGTGCCTACCTGCTTTCTGTTTGCAGGTCTGGTTCATCAAAGTGGGCACATGGAAGGGGTGTAATTGGAAGTGCTCCCCAAGGACCTTTCACATTATGGATGTGGGAAAAAGACCAGGGGAGAGGTCAGAGGGGACATCTGAGTTGCAGGTATGGGAAGACAAAAGCCAAGGCATATGGACTGGTTGTTGGGAGTCAGATGCAGGATGCGTGTGTGAGAGAGGGGGGGGGGGGGGGGGGGGGGGGGGGGGGGGGGGGGGGGGGGGGGGGGGGGGGGGGGGGGGGGGGAGAGGAGACTGTGTGAATATAATGAGTATCACTGATCCCAGTATTTGTGTCTGGATCTGTGTCTTCCTACTTTATTGGAATCAGCTTCTCTATGTCTAGACCCAAACTGTCTATGAACTTATGTGTGGCCATAATGAGACACTGATTGTCCAGAACTGCTCAAGTCTTTTCATGTCTGTTCATCTTTTTCCTGTGTTGGATCCTCACAATCCATTTCTAGATTCAGACCGATCATTAGTGAATGCTTGGCTTAGACAAGACCTAGATTTTATAGGGTTTATGCAACTGTCTCTTGGTTTTCTATGACTGGATCCTTTTTCTCTCCTTTGGTGAAGCTCAACTTTCTCATCCACACTCAGCCTGTTCATGAATTGATTTTACTCTTTTCTTTGTGTCTTCAAATTGTATTTTTTTTCTTTTCTTTTTCTTTTTTTTCAAAGGTGCAGGCAGGAATGAAGGTGAGTAGGCAGGCAGGAAGAGAGAGGAGGAAGAAGCACTTTATTTTATTCAGTTGTTCATTATTAGTTGTTTCCCTGGTCCTGGGTCTTGAACTGGGACCTTAGGATATACGTGGACTGTGCCTGATTTAACTGCTGGGCTACCAGGGCACAACTCCAGATTATATCTCATTATCACTGGCCTGAATATAAATGCATCTTGAATGTCTGCTTAGAGTAGAATGTTAATTATGCTTCTCTATGAGTTGACACTAAAGGTCTGGTACAGCCTTTTGATTGTCCGTAAGTGAAACTTCTTTGCGTTGAACAGAAATTCTCCATGGAATGCCCATGTCATGAGTGTGTACCCACCTTTGATGAATTCCTGGCCTATGGTTACCCTCTGAATGATCAAGGGTGGATATTGACTATTCTTCTGAATCTTATGATGATCTGATGATCTTCTGTCATTGGACTGATTATAACTGAACCCATAGTATAAAGATGACATGTCAAAGGATTGGATTGAGACTCCCTAGTAAATGTGTAGGTATACAAGAAAAAAAAAGTAAAAGATATAACTGTGGAACCTTGGATGTCAACCCTTAGAGATCACGTGGAACCAGCTATGCAAATCTAGAGGCGACCAGTGAGATGGGATGGAATTCAGGAGAATGTGATGTTATATGGGAGCCATGCAGCATTAGTAGGGAGAGGTCAGCTATATTAAATGCTGCTAAGATATCAACCAATATAAATGAAGACTCAATGTGGAATGAATAATATGGATGTCATATGACTGCTTTTTTTTTTTTTTTTTAACATTTTAAGATATTCTTAGGCATTTCAAATTTACCATGACCAAAATAACTGGAACCATAAAAGGCATCAGGAGGCAGTTTGACTCATTTGGTTCACAATAATAACTGTGATGATATTTTGATAAAGCTCTGAAAGTAGTAGAGGCTGTCAGTAATCTGACCCTCTTATCTTTCAACGTCTTAGGACTCACAGTGTCGCAATGTAAAGAAAGGACTGAGTGATCTCAGAGAAGTCACATTTCTGTCCTCAGTTTTCTCTCAACACAGAATCTTTTGGTAACAGGGTATCTAAAATAAAGAAAAAGAAAAGTCAAACATCCCATAGTGTTATGCCTAACAGCACATTCCTAGCTTTCCACTTTAACCCTAAGTAGAAATAGTTGAATAGATTCCTTCTTGTCTAGGTAACCAAATATACAAGTATGGAATGAAGTTGCTGGCAAGGGGCTGAAGGTCAGGAGAGTGAGCATTTTATAGCAGGTAAAGGTCCTGCTCAGAAGGAGCTACCCTTTGTGAAATGATCTGATTCATTCATAATTATATTCAGACCCACCCATATCTTACCTTTCTTTCTCTACTCTTTATTTCCCAACTTTTTAAACCTCTCATTTGTGCTTGCATTAGCAACTTCTAGATTTAGGTTGATGTTAATCCTGTCTACAAAAAAACCTACTAGAGTCTCTTTGGAAATCACAGATTCCTTGTATGTATCTATTATCCCTGAACTTTCTTAGATCTTCCATATTGATTAACACATCAATTGATTTATATTTGCTACAGAATAGTGATCCTTGAACTGACAATAGTAGAATAAACATGAGAAAGAGGACTCTTAAATCAAAGAGAATGAAGAGTTTAAAAGAGAGTGCCCAGCTAGGATTCAATGTCAGTGGGTTGGTTACTGTGAATTCATCTCTGAGTATTTAAGAAACCTGCCTATAGATTACTGAATTATTATTGGTAGCCTTTGAGACACTGTGGCGGATGGGAAAAGAAAAGATATTAGAGGTACAAATATTCAGTTATGTCATCCCAATTTGGGGATGATACAGCGACATTATTTTTTATCATGATTTTTACCCTGGTATAGCAAACACATGCCATGTAGGGTGTGTCCACTCTTATGCAAGCGTTGCTATCTTTTTGTAGGACACTTTCAGTCTTGGACTTTATATTTCTATCTCACTGTCTGTATGACCTCTCTGCTTGGATGCTTATATATTCCTGTCACCTCAAATCCAAGAGGTTCAAACAGAACCCATTACAATGTGTCTTCAAAAGTATCTTTTCTCCTGTTGTCTGTCACCTCTAAGTGACATCACCGTCCTGAGATGTCTCAGGTTAGGAACTCTATAGTCATGCTTATTTTCTCCCTCTTTGCTATCCTCAACTCAGATAAACCACGACGTCCTTTCCTGACAGTCCTTCCTCAGGCTCATCTCCTGGACCCAGAACGTATCCCCATTCTTAGCACTGCAGCTTTTATTTCGGATCTGGTAACCTGGCATCTGGACTTTTCCAGTAGCTTTCTAATTATTTTTTGTCACCATCAAGATATCTTAACAATCCTTTTACATTGCTGCCAGATCCATCTTCCTATAAACAACTCTTATGTCGTTTCTCTGCCATACATCTCCTGGTATCTCTCCTTTGTTAAGTTAGATCAAACTTACCTGAAATTCGGACCTACAGAACTCTTTGAATCCAGACACGTATCTTCACTTTTTAAGTTCCCTCTCCTACCATTTATCTTTTAGAGGACTGTGCCTTTCAACATTACTAGCTGCCCTTGGTCAAACCATTCTCACTCTTGAGTCTTTGTACGTGTTATTTCCTCTCCCATTTCACTTCTCCTCTACAATAAGATCTGGCTAAATGTTATCTCCTTTATGATGCTTGCTGTGACATCCTGTGAGATTTAAATCATTCCTTCTAGAAATATCACTTGCATCTACATAGGGATCACCTCTAGCTTTTGTCACTGTATATTAACCTTTTTAATTGATCTGTCATCCCATTACCGCATTGCCCCACTCTTCTCTCCATGCCAGGTCTCTTTTTTGCTTATCTTTATCTCATCTGGGTTTAGGCTATTTATAGGCATTCAGTGAAAACAACTTAAAATGGTTCAGGACCTTCAGGGAAACTACAGACTGGAGCTGCAGTGTGCATGAAACTATGAAAGGCTTTGATTCTGATAAGCTCTGCAGTTCCTGAGACCCTGTATCTTACCAGGGTTTCCCAAATGTTTTCCCGATGGAACTCTTCTTTTGGAAAATGTCTATTAGTAGTCAAGGAGTACAGTAATACTGCTCTGTATAAAATACTCTGAAGCATACAAAAAGACAAAAATCCCTGTTTTCACTTTCTTGTTAGCATTAGTTTCTCTTCTCCTCCTCCTCTCCTTGTTTGTCTCTTCTCATCACTGACTCTGCTATTGAGTGATTCCAGCCACCTTGCTGGAAATGTGTGGGTGATGGCCCTTTGTGGAATGGTGGTGTCTATCCTTACAATGGATGAGCTTCTGAAATTTGCTGGTGAATAGGTTGTTAACAGTCTGTAGGATGGGTAGTTGTTATGCTGAAAGGTTTTCCTTTATTGTGTATAGGTCACAGTTTTAATCAGTGACTTGAACAGCAATGTGACTAGATTAAAAATATGTTATATGTAAGATTCAAGATGCGTGAAGATCTCACAGGCCAAATTAAATGATGTGAAAATTCAAAAGAAGTCATTTTAATACTGATAAATGCTAAAACCTGAACTTAGGAATAAAATAGCAGGAAAAGCGTCATGAGTTTGGTAGCAATATGTGTAAAAATGTGTGTGTGTATGTGTTTGTATGTTTGTGATGTGCTTAAAACTATTATGTGGTGTCCAAAAGAGTTCATGTAGGTTTTTTAAAAAAATCACATTTATAAAAGTATAGTTGCTAGATAAAGGAAGTAGTATTTTTTTTGCACTCGGCACTAGTGCACTAGTAAAATCTTAGCTGAAAGCTTGTGTTCAATGATAGTTGCTGCTTTTACGGAAGGCTTTAGACAATTTGGAGCATGCTTAGTTTGGATAGGAAGCAACTATGAGAACAAACACTGCAGATGACAGAGCAGGTACAGAGGAAAGACTTCCAGTCAGCAGGATGCCTGTGCCCTCCCGCCCCCCTCCCCGCCTCTCCCACCCCTACCCCTGCCTCCTGTCACTCATGAGGAGACATGCCTGGGCCAGGCACAACTAGGGGCCATGTCCCCAGCTCACATATTTGGAGGGGTTAGGAGTGGACAAGAATCAAGGAACCAGGAACTTGCAATTAGAGTCACAGCTCTAATGTTGTCAGAAGCATCCTATTTACTGCATCGTATTACCTGGGAGGTCTGATAGTGTGGTTCTAGTCAGAGGGTTTGAAGTTGTTTCTGCTGAACCCTGCCATTGTTAGACTCCTGGAGGGAAAGTCACTGGGTCATCCAGGAAACAAAATTGGTTGGTTGTATCCAAGATGATGGGAGAAAGGAAGCAATTTGTGTGTGTGTGTGTGTGTGTGTGTGTGTGTGTGTGTGCGTGTGTACTGGTTTAAGAAACTAGTTTTATGTAGTTTGTAGATAAAGAATATCTTGAAAGACATAATATCTGCCTGCAAATATTTGGAATGTTGTCATGCACAAGAGGGATTGAGCTGAAATAATTACCATCCCAAAGGAGGAGATCAAAGGGGAGTTTGGGACAATTTTGCAAACTCTAAGAAGTATAGTTGTGAATGACAATGGACTTGTTAATATCAGAACTATCTAAACAAGTAAAGAACTGTATTTGGAGGTAGTCAGCTTCCCATCATTACAGAAATATTTTTAGAACTAGATGAGAGATCTTGATGGTTATCCACTTCAACTTCCTCATATTATAGCTATTATTTCAGGGGCGTATGAGTTCCAAAGTTGCTAGCTGGTTAAAAAATGCAGCACTCAGACACCGGACCCCAGATATCTTTTGACATGCAGCAGGCAGCACTGGGAGACAACTATGAGGTAGGGATAGTGTAGGTGGGTGTTGAACATCAGAGCAGCATTGGACTGGATGTCTGATAAATAACCCCTTCAGTACAGAAGCTGTGAATCCATGGGTCAGGTAAATCCTTTTGCTTGATTTCATTCAGCTCAGCTTAGAGAGTATTTTAATCAATCCAGTTTAAGGACTAGAGTGGTAGCATGGCCAGAAATTCACATGTTGATTGATTGCTCCACTTCATGTCATGAAGAGGAAGGTAATGCTTGACTATTCCGGACACAGTTCCTTCCAACACAGCTGCCCTGACCTTTTACACTCAGAATTTCTAAGGATGACATTTTACTTAGATCTTGAAATAACTGAATCCTGGAAAAGTAAGTTATTCCCCATTGAGTGCTTACTTCTCTTCCCATTGTGACTAGACAGTGACATGGGTTTTTTTCAGTCTCCTTAACTTGCATGTGAGGCCAGGATTAAGCAAGAGGTGAAGGCGAGGGAACTCCCCACAGGCTGAGATCATTGACAGATAATAATTTATATAATTTTAGTTGTCCCATTAGCTTCCCAGCCTCGTCATACTCAATGGATTGAAGAAGAAATATTCATTCTGGTCCTACAAGGCTTCCGTGTTGCTGTCATGGGCAGTCACGCTCCATTATAGAAATACCCTTTGAGATGTGAGACCACAATTGTAGGAGTGAAGGGGAGGGTTTCCTGCAGGAGCTATTTATTACCATTGAAAGAGAAGTGGTTTTAAAGTTGGTATCATATGAGGTGGAACACATTCCTGTATTTCATAGCTGAAGTCACTAGTTGTCTCTGGTCCTGTCTCTTGTCTTTTGCCCCCTGTTTTCTATAGCATTTATTTGCTAGTGGTGTTCTGCTTTATAGAGACAAAAGTGTTCTGCTTAGGGTCAGAAGAGTGTATTAGCTGGTAAAATGCTCAACATATTCAGTCTTCTTCACTGTTGCATCAATTAAGGCATGGGGAAAGATGTCATTACCAGAAATGGTTGGAAAGACTAGAAAGTGAGTCCTTTGGGAGGATATCTCTATGACTAAGTAGTAAAAGACAGCCCTTTGTTATTTATTATAGCACAGGTAGAAAGAGTCACAAAGAAATGCTAGAACCTGTTCAGCATTCCCTCTATTTCCCCCAAATTCCAGATGGAGTCATGTTTTGGAGGAATGAATTTAGTGCTGAGTAGTTGAGAGAAGTTCAGTCTAGGAGAAGGATCTCAGGATACAGAGTTCATCAATTCATGTGTCACGCATTTTTGAAGGCCTACCACATACCAGACACCAAGCTAGTCTTTAGGTTCTAACTATGAAAATACATGGTCCTTGCCTTCAAGGAGTTCATAATCAAGTGCATGGTATAGATGTGAAATGCTCCTGAATACAAGGTAATGATTATCATCAAGGTATTCACAGATTGTTTATGGAAAGACAGGTGAGAGAGTAATGCAGTCTTCCTCAGGAAGACCAAGGATTATTTCCTAAGAAGGTGACACATAACAGGGCTTTGCGTTTGCTAGATTCTTTTGTTCCCTACCTACTGTGTTCTTAGCAACCTACACAATACTGGCCATCTAGTATGTACTCTGTAAATATTTGTTGATAATGCATTCTGGAAAGGGAGAACATTTTGAGATAAATACAGTACAGCTGACTCTTGAACAACGTAGGTTTGAATTGCATGGATATACTTTATATAAGTAGATATATATAATATAATATATATGTATATATATGTGTTTGTGTATATATACATATATATTTCATATGTATATCAAATATGTAGTCTTTTTCTACCCAGGGGTTCTGCATTCACAGATTCAACAAACTGAAAATGTACTTGTTTGAATCCATAGATGTAGAATGATTGGATATCAATGACTGACTAAAAGGGACTTCAGCATCCCCAGATTTGGGTATCTAAGAGGGAGGTGTCCTGAAATCAATCCCCCATGAATACCAAGAGACAACTGTAGTTATGTTTTGAGGGAGTGAAAAGTTATAGCTATTTTCAGTTACATGGTAGACATGTGCCCCTAACCCCTGACTACTTCAAGGGTCAACTGCAATTCTCATAGAAGTTGTCAGTAACTCATGGTAGTCCCATGGAGCTACAGTTTTGAAACACATAGGTAACGCCATGTGAGAAAGGCCTCAGAAACGTGCTAAGGAATTTGGAGATTATCATGGAGAGTGGGACGGAAGGATTTGAAATACTTAAAAAATTGAACTAAAATTTTTTGAATAAATAATATATCCCCATGATTCAGAATTTAAAAGGCATGAAACATATACAGAAGTGGTTTTCTGTCCTGCCCCTGTCCACACATTACCCAACTTTATTTCCCCAGAGGCAACCAGAGCTATTGTTTTATTTTTAGATTTCCAGAGATAGTCTATGGACAGCCAGACAAATACATATACATATACATATACATATACATATACATCTATGTATATGTGTGTGTGTGTGTGTGTGTGTGTGTGTGTGTGTGTGTGTGTATAAAAAACTAAATAGTCTTCCATTTTCTCCTTACAAGTGATGAAATCCTGTTTATACTTTTCTGAAATGTGTTTTTCTTCCTCATTTGATAATACTTTTTGGATATTTCTATACTGACCTATAAGGAATGTATTTATCCTTTTTAATGCTATACATCATTTCAGTAGTTGGATTCATCATAATTTAGTTAACCAGTCCTCTGTTAATGTAGTCAGAGTTTTCAAAAGCAGCTAGCACAGGATCAAATTTATTTTAAGGAAACTAACTCTTAAAGTAATAGGAATATTGGATTAAAATGGGGTGAGGTAGGGATACAAATTTGGAGACCATTCCAATTGTAGAGCCTGTAGATAATGAGGGCCTTGTGGTGGGACTAGAGGAGGAAGTGAATATCAGCTATTTTGGAGGTAGATATCATTGATGCATAGGGAGTCAGCAGGTGTGAATCCTGGAAATATCTGGATTCATATCAGAGGAGGTGAACATGGGGCACATGGAGTCAGAGGTAAGATAGCAGGTAGCAGCTACTTAGGGACTAACAGCCATTTAGGGACTTGAGGAGACTGGCAAGAGCAAAGAAACTAACTCATGAGGGATTGAAGCACATGAAAAAGGCCTAACCCCAGTAGCCAGGGTACCAGGATCAGAGCCAGATTAGTGTCAGTGGCAATGTAGTGGTGATATGTGGGGTTTAGAGACACTTAGCCTTAAATCCTGCCTAAGATCAGGGCTTGTCCTAGTTGTTGGGGACCCTTTACTTTTGTCCCACTTACATTGCCATAAGTACCTCCCACTGATGGTTCTTCACAAGAGTTTTTTCATTTTGGGCTTTGACTTTCTGGCTCCTTTTATTTACCATTTTCTCATCCCTCATTTTCAACCATCTCACAGTCTGGCCATCCTCTGGATTCTGTCAGAGGTTTTTATCCCTGATCTTCAAGATTATTGATCTAGCTTTACACAAGACTGTCTACTTGTCTGTCTCTCTCCCAAGTTTGATTGGATTAGTTTGAAGACATGAAATAGATGGAGTGGCCAGGGGTTTGTTTGTAGAAAGAAGAGGATTATAGAGTTCGTGACAGTTACACAGAATCACCACCATGTTATTTACAATTTCTTGCCCGTATGTGACATGGGGAGGACATTTAAGAGGAAGGAGGTAATAAGAATAGTATAAAAATATCCTGAGCTTTAAAGTAATAAATAATCAGCATATCACTGAGATGCAGTTCCAACAGTTCTTTATGTATGTCACTAGTGGTGCACTTCCATGTTGAAGTGATAAGATATCTCAAGCAGTACTCATTTACAGCAGTGAAAGTTGACTCAGTCTCTCAACATCAGCATTTTAGTACTTTTGTCAGCCTCTTAAAGTAGTGAACTCTCAGGACTGTGAGAAGAAACTCACAGTTTCCCATAGAATCCAGGGATTCATCTTTATTTTATATTTATTTCTCAAACAACTTGGGTCAATCTCTGCAGGCTGGATGTTACATTTTCAGTGGTGCCCCTAGAAGTGGTAAGCATACCAGGAAAATGATGTGGGACCCCAAACCTTTGATGCCTGACTACTTCAGGATCAATTCCCTTCTCTGCTGATGTACACTTCAAGGGGTTTGCGGTGGTCTTTGTTCTCTCCCTTTGTTCAAAGATTTAATCCACATGCTCTGGAATCCAACTTTTCTACCTTTGACCCTTTCTTGGGACACAGTTTAGGCAGTGCCCCCCTATCAATCAAAATAATTATCGATGAATCGCATGTAATTCATGTATAGTATGGCCATATTTCAATTTATATTTTACTTTCCTTATGCAATTACTCATTTAAAAAAAAAACCTTTTGAGGAAAGTTTATATAACAAACTTGAGTCAACGTGCCCAGCACTGTCTCAGGGCCTTTCTTAAGTAGACCAGGCTATAGCCAGCCTGGAACCATATCAACAGCAAAGGCTTTGGAGTCTGGCCCACCTGGCAAGTTACTTAGCCTCTTTAGGTCTATTTCCTCATTCTTAAAGTGAGGACAAATTGCCTATTTTAAAGGCATATTGAGAGTATTAAATTAGTTATGCTAATTATCTGGCACATTGCATGAGGTTTTATTATATTAAAACTCAGTTATTATTATGTGATTATTGGAGTTTAGTTGCTTGACTAATATTGGCTTTCTTAATTGGGTGAACTTATGTACTTATGTTTCCAGTAAGAGGATTTGAGAATATAACTGTCTTTTTCAAGGGCTTTTCCTTTTAGAGTACATTTCCCCATAGCCCTCATGATGCATGTGATGCAGTGTGACCTGTCCAACCCACTTTCTAAACTTCACAGAATCTCACAGGAGGTTTTCATGTCCCTTGGAGTACAACTTTAGGGAAATTGCAGCTTGTGAGTAGAGGAGGTCCAAATAGTACTTTTTGCTTTGAGGTTTCCTCTGTATTTTCAGACTCTGTGAATGAAGACCTTACTGGAGAAACATAACAAACAAGGCAAGAACATGTGGGAGATGATCGTGCTACTAAATGGTTAAAAAACAAAATCATTGCTCTTATCCCTTCCTCTTTTTGTCTCATTGACTTCAGGTGCCTGTGTTTTATACATTCTCTCCCCCAAATAGTAGGTGATCTAAAAAGGTTCATTAATAAATGTTTAGTGTAACTTCATTTGTGGGGCAGCGCTAGGTACTCGGTTGGAATTTGGAGATGTGCCTATCGAAACTTAGCAGGAGAATTGTCTGAAGGTCTGACTGGCTCCTGACTTGACCTCTCTATCCTTGTATCTTATAAGGATGCAATATTGCATAGTGTGCTGGAGTTTCACTGCCAGGGATTAAAATCTAGCCTCACCCCTGCTTCCTGTGTGACTGTGGGCAAGTCAATTACCTTATTATGCTTTAATTTTCTCATCCCTAAAATATGCATAATAATAGTACCTACCTCAAGGTTATTATGAGGATTAAGTGAGTTAATCCATGTACAATCTCCAGTAGAATGTTTGGTATATAGTAAGCAATCCTTGTATCATATAGCACCAGAATGGGATGTGCTGCAAGGCATTATAGTCGCAGCTTTGTACTCCACAATTGGAAATCTAGGCCTGGTGTTCTAACTCCTTAGAATATTGTGACCAGATTTTGTAAGATCAGTGTATAGCACCCGAAAAAGTCAGAAATTTTAACTTGGGGATTGAAAAAACCTTTGGCTGAATCTCAGAAAATGAGTCCTTGACAAATGGGAGGCAGGTAAATAATAGTTGTACCACAATTTTCCCCCATTATTTTCCCCAAGAAGCTCAGGTATTTATAAAAGACATAACCCCAAAGAGTGACATCATATTTTAGAGAGCTAATGAAAATTATCTTTCAAAGAAAATAATCAGGGTTTACAGAGATAAAATACTTGTTTATTAACTAAACATAGAGTTAGCTTCACCTCCTTGACATTTTGCCAGAATCATCAAACCCAATTGTTTTTTCTCTGAAGCATTTCTTTTTAACTCAGAATTTGAAAGTCTTCCTGCATGAATATCCTCTATTGAAAGCGCCAACTTTAGGTAGATTATTGTTAATAGAATAAAATGGAAATGGATTAATAAAGAAGCCTAATAATTAAAAGTTTTATTTGCTAATAGGCTCATGTTAACAAAGCTTTATGACCAAGTATTGCCCTCCTATTTTTATTTTTGACCCCCTAAAAGTTTCTGGCTAACTGCATCTGTCTTCTTTTACTATGAAGACCTGTTCAAATCACCTATGATTGACCTGAGGTGGTGTCTAATCTCTATCCTCAATATCCCCTGACTAAAGCTCAACTCAAGTGGGTCATCAGAGTGCTTCCCTTCTCTCCCAGAAGCAATAGAACCAGTTTCCTGCTTTTCTCTCCCAAATCTCCTGAAGGAAGGACTCGACTTTCAACAGGTGGCACTAAAGGTGGTTTCTCTCACTGTCCTGAGCTACCTGAGCAGGACCCTTCTATGTTTCATGAGGTGACTTTGCTTTCTCTCTTGCTTGAATGTAGAAATGTGCTCTCTGTGGTTCATTAGAGGCAGGCACCTATTCTGCACCCGCCTGACAGAGATTGCAGATTCCTACTGTTGTTTACCTTTTCCTTTAATTTCATTCTTTTTGTCTTTAGTTACTAATGAGTAATACTTAGAACCTGATGTTGTCGGTACAGCTTTCTGCTACCAGCATTAGACTTGATAATTGGTCCTGAATTTTTCATCCCACTCTAAATCCATTCAATTTTTTATCTATTTATTTTATTTCTATTTTAAAGGAAAGGTTCAGGCAGGAATAAAGGCGATTAGGCAAGCAGGCAGAAGTGAGAGAAGGAGGAAGCGCCATATTTACTTTTTATTTAGTTGTTCACACTGGTTGTTCCTGCTGGCCCAGGGTCCTGAACCTGGGACCATGAGATGCATGTGGGACTGTTCCCAGGTGTACTAGGCCACCAAAGCATGTCTAGATCCATTCAGTTTTATTGCTCTATTTTGTCTAATCTTGCATGAATACACAGCAGAGGTCATTAAAAAGGGATTATTATCTTTGCTTAGATTTTTCTAGGTAGTTTTTCACCTTGGGGAGTTTTTATTTGTTCCTTCACAAAGGTTCATTAGCTATCTTCCAAACTTTCAATTTCTTTTGAGTAAATTTTATCATTCTATCATTTTCCTGTGCATTCAATAGGGTTATTTTGTCAGTAGCTGGACTTTTAGCTATTTTTTTCATGTTACATATGCGCATGTGTTTCTTTCCTTAATAATCTCCCTTTCAATAGCACTCTAAGCTTTTGCATTCTATCTTTATGAATGTTATTTTATGTAAATAACTTGTTAATATTCTATAGCATTTAAGGAGAATGTGTCTTTGGATTGATTTTTCCACTTTGATCTTTTGTTTTGATCTTTTCATGTTATACTCCCTTTCCCCCTTTTCTAATTTTTGCTTTCATGTATTTGCGTTGGCCGTGCCTACATCTGGTCCCAGGTCTGACACAGAGTGGAGTAAAATTTTGGAATGAATGACTATTACTTTATTTTGTTCTTGTTTAATGTAGATTCTGTCTAGATGTTTTGTTCAATGTGTAATAAATAGTATGGGTTACTCCTTCTAGAACTCCCCCTCCTCCCGTCTATACTTCCTTTATCTGAAGCCAGTTTGTGTTTCCATCTCAACAGTTTGAGGACTAGTATCTGTTCCTTCTGTTCTTTTGAATCTTGAAATATGAGCCTGGTAAGAATTCCACTGTATACAACTTCTGACCTTGACTTTGATCTCTTTTGAAATCCAGTTACATGTCTTCTACCAGCCATTCTCCTACTCTTTATGTGGACTTGTTCCCTGACCTCAGCACAATGCCCTGTGGCTGGCAAGCTCTGTAAGCACTTTCTGCTCTAAGGGGTCCTGAGCTAAATCTAGGAGCTTTACTTTTGAGAATTTCATCCTCTTCCCCAGTTGACTTCATTCCAAACTAGGAGTGGGTTCTCAGGCTCTTACAATTTACTCCTTTATCTTTGTTGTAACTAGGAGGTGTGGAGGCAAGATTAGAAGCAGATCTGATTCTTGCCACACTGGAATTCATTTTCCCATTCAACCAATATTTCATGCCTATTACAGTTCTCTTTTAGTTAGTTGTTAAGTATTCAGCATTTTGTGTTATGGCTTTGAACTGCACTCTTGATTTGGTTGCATGGTGAAATTATGATTATTTTGTGCTATGCTTTGTCTAGTTTGTTAGATATATATGGATATGGAAATTTTGTAATGTGATTTGATTCAGCTATATTTACCTGGAATATTATCCTTCCACCGCTAAATTCTTTGTCTCAAACTCTCCCAACCAGGTCACCTGCGCAGTACCATATTTTTCCCTACCTTTGTAACAAGCTGAATAATTTTTTTCTACCAGAAGAGGGAGTTCTTTAGCATCTTAATCACTCTGGGATGCTCATGGATGGTCCAAAAACCAAACAGCCTCCCATCCCAGGTTTTCTCTTTTCTCTCCACGTGTAGTGTTCTGATTAGCTATTGCTACATAACAAACTATCTCAACATTTAGTTGTTTAAAGCTCCAGTCATTGTATTATGTCTTAGGATTTTGTGGATGAGGAATTTGGATGCAGCCCAGCTGGGAAATACTTCTGTTTCATATATGTTGGTGGGAGTTATATAGTAGTGTATGCCTGAGTTATATAGTAGTGTATGCCTGTAGGAGGAGCCAGCATTCCCAGATATCATCATGGACTTGGTGTTGTGGCATGATAGCTGGAAAACTGGGTTCAACTGAACCCCTCCCCATCTTGATAGTTTCAGGGCTTCTCTATGTGGTCTCTACATCAGGATAGTCAGTCACAAAGTTTTCCCTTGTGATTATAACTTTTAATGTTTAATTTTTAGCAATATTCAAATATGTAGTAGAGCATCGTTGACTATAGTCACCTTGCTGTATGACTTATTTATTTTATTGCCAGAAATATGTCGCTTTTGACCCTTCACCCATTTCACTTTGACAATTAACCAATCTTTTCTGTGTGTGCGTGTGTCCACACATTAAATATATACAGAGATAGGTATATGTCTCTCTCTATATATATATTTAAGATTCCCCTTTCATGTGAGATCCTTTGGTATTTGTCTTCACTTAGCATAGTGCCTCCTGTTCTCCAGGTTGTTACAAATAGTGGATTTCCTTCTTGGGACTGAGTAATACTTGTTTTCTAACTGTCCATATATTTCCACATTTTGGCTATTGTGAATTGCCAGTGCTGCAAAGAATATTGGAACACAGATATCTTTTTGAGATTTTGAATTCAGATTTATGCTGAGGATTGAGTTTGCTGGATCATAGGATATTTCTATTTCAGAATTTTTTAAGGAACATCCCATATTCCTTTAGTGGCTGCGTTGAGCTGCTTAATAGTGTATGAAGTTTCCTTTTCCTCCAACAGCCTTACCAATACTCACTGTTTTTTGTCTTTTGATAGTGGTTTGCAGCTATCTTCTTCCTTTCAGTAGGTTGATTTTTTATTTTAATATTGTTTCTTTCACTGTGCAGAAGCCTTTTTATTTGATGTAGTCCCATTTATTTATGTTTGCCTTTGTTTCCCTTGCTATTTTTATAGCATATTCATATTTTTATGAAACCACAAAGATATCACTAAGGCTGATGTCAATGATCTTATGACTTATGTTCTCTTATATTGTGTTGTTTCAGATCTATATTAAAATCTTTAATCCATTGTGAGTTAAATTTCGTATACGGGGCAAGGTAGTATTCCATTTTCACTCTTTTGCATATGGCTGCCCAGCTTTCTGGCACCATTTTTTGAAGACACTTTCTTTTCTCTACTGTATGCTGTTTTTGGTCCCTTTGTCATACATTATTGTCTTCATATGTGTGGGTTTGCTTCTGTACTCTTGATTCTATTCTATTGATCTGTCTATTTTTTAACTAATATCATACTATTTTGATTATGGTAGGTTTGTACTATAGTTTGAAGTCAGGTAGCATGATACCTCCATTTTTGTTTTTTTTCTCAGGGTTGTCTTGACTCTTCAGAGCCTTTCTTATTCCATACAAGTTTTAGAATTTTTTATTCTATTTCTGTAAAGAATGCTGTTGGTTTTTTTAAAAATAAAGATTACATTCAACAAGTGTATTGTTTTAAATAAAATCATCATTTTATCATTGTAAATTCTTCTGATCCATGAGCACAGAATGTTTTCCCACTTCTTTGAAATTTCCTCAGTTTCTTTCAGTGATGTCTTACAGTTTTCAGTATATAGTTCTTTAACTTCTTTGGTACAATCTATTCTCAGGTATTTCTTTCTTTTGAATGGGATCATAAATGGTATTATTTTATTAATTTCTCTTTCTGATAGTTTGTGTTTGCATACAGAAATGCAATGAATTTTTATATTGATTTTGTTGTCTGCAAATTTACTGTATTTATTTATTATTTCTGACAGTTTTCGGTGGAGTTTTTTAGGGGTTTCTGTGTATAATATTTCACCAGCAAATAGTGATATTTTCTTTCTTCCTTCTCTAACTGAATATATTTCTTTATCTTAACCTAATTGCTCTGGCTAGGACTTCCAGTACTATGCTAAAATATAGTGATGATAGTGGTCATCCTGATCTTGTTCTAGATCTTAGTGTCAAAACCTTCACTTACTCACTATTGAGTAAGATGTTAACTATGGGATTGTCACTTAGCCTTTATTATGTCTAGACAGGTTTCATTTATGTTCATTTTATTAAAAGTTTTACTCATAAGTGAATGTTGGTCTTTTCAAATGTTTTTTCTGTATCTAAAGGAAACTTTCAGAAGTGCTTTAATAAAGCCACTAAAATCAGAGTTAGGAGATTTGAGATCTAATTTCTATATTGGTGTGGATTATTGTTGGTATAGGTTTACCTGTAAAATGTCAACACTGGCCTAGATATTCTCTCATATACCTTTGGGTCTGATATTATGGAGGAAAAAAATGTTACTGAGCTAACAAAAAATATTCTAATTGTAGAAACTTGTTCACATATTTTATTTTTCATTTTTAACTCTTGCCTCTGCATATAGCATTAACTATATGTGTTTTCTTTCCAGGAAAGAATGGGAATTTTCTTTATTGCTTTTGCATTGTTAAATATATCAGGGCAATTTTACTACTTCATTAATCTCCATTGGAAAACTTCTACTGTCTTTGGAGGAAGGACCTAAGGCCAGTAATTTGTTTCTCGATTTTGGTTTGACGTGTCTAATTGCCAGTTGGGTTGATGTTTTGATAATAATTATGATGCTATTCATAATTGAGACAAGCCTTTCCTTAATCTCAAAAATGAATATTTGAAATAGATATTATGTTGGAGGAAAATAAAGAATTTGACTCAATTCTATGTCCTCTGGAAACATTAGTTTTTCATTGTGTATATCAACTATTTTGTCAAAACCTTTCTGGTGCTAGCAAAAAATATGTAATTCTACCCATAGGGAATTAAATTCTTAGAAGTTACGACAAATCAGCATAGAAGACACAAATAATAATATATGATGAATGATTTATTTTCAGTTTTCATGCAGTTCATTCTTGATGGCTAAACACCAAAGGTGATTTAAATATATGAAGAACAATACAGAATTATTACCAAGATAGTTGAGGCAGATATACCAAACCCTATATTAATATAGCAACTTTCACCTACAGAGCAGTGATTTACTGTTTTTGGCTCCTGTGATGTTTTTAGTAAATATTAATGTCCCAATCTAGAGAGTCTAAAGTGAAACTACTCAAAAGAAAAATTCTTACTTAACCCCAACTTCCCAAAATAATCATAGCTGTGAACATGAAGTGCTTTAAGGCACTGATTTCTTCAGTTCTCCATTTCTTAATTATAAAGATTAGAGTTTGCAAGAGACTAAAATAAAACTAAAACCAAGAGTAAAAGGGTGCTTATTTAAAAGAAAATGAAAAGAAACATCCCAGATACAGTAAAATTTTGAGAATTAAAATTGTGCACTAGTTCATTCTACATAAGTTTTGGAGCATAACTTCCCTATTACTTTCTCCTTTGTAATAAAAGTTCTTTATTATGACTAAGCAAAGAAAACCTACACTGAATTAACACTTGAATGTGAATATACATGGCCAAATAATGAATACCCAGGATTATTGCTTTCCTTTCTCTTGATTCCTTTCCTTTGCTATCACCATATCTTGCTGCATGGATACTGAAGAGGGGATGAATATTCAGATTGCCCATCATTATCACTATCCTGACTGTTACTGAAACAAGAGGTGGTGTGACTATGTGCACATCCTGAAGGTCGAGAGGCAACTCCAGAATGGCTATGGGGAGAAAAATATGGGTTTCCTGAACCAGATTCAGAAGGTCTCTCTGAATTCTCAGAGTAACCTTTGCTATCTGTATATTGATAATCAATAGAATTTGGATGACCCTGCGACAGGATAGCTAGTGGTGATCGCTGATGCCCTGGGGGGTCTAGAACCATTCACATGGTTCATGCTGAGAGGAAACTACAATCTAGAGCCGTCGCTGGCCGGCTCGTGGCGGGTACCCTGCGTGCCCCTGGTGCAGGAACTTGAGCGTCCCTGGGCAGAATCGGGCTCTTCGTAGAAGGAGATCTGGTAGAGGCGAGACCCGGAGTGGCCAGACCTCTCACGTGACTGGCCTCGTGGGGAGTCCTGGTGTCTCCTCTGACCGGACCCAGACTGTCCGTGCCCTGCTCCCGAATGGCTGTCTGAGTGTTCTGATTGCCCTTCACCGTCACTGTCC